>CAJHNH020008323.1:192500-200000 GCA_905116865.2 Candidula unifasciata | reverse complement strand
TAGAAAGATAGAGGAACACACTAGACAACATAAAAATCGAAAGCTATAGTTACCGTGCCGGGAATTGAACCTGTCACCTCCAGACGGCGTCTGCGCCTCGCCATGAATACAAGTGCACTAAGATACATGGTCAACTAGGCACCCCCCAAAAAAAGGTGTCTCATTGGCCATGTCTATCGTACAGCTTGAAATCCACGACTATGGAATACGGACAGAATTCATTTCAACCCATTGAAATGGCACCATAGGTTACAGAAATTTATATTAACGAAGCAAATGTCGAATAACAATCACAGCAACAATTTACGAACACAGTAAGACCTTATTGCTTTGTCTAGAATACACAAACATTTAAGAAAGGTATTTGTTGGTAGGTTCCGGTGTGTATACGTCATTCCTATAAATAAACAGAGGGGGGAACCATTTGAGGCCGTTAAATATTATGAATTAATCAAGTAACAGAAAGTATTGTGAACGGCACTCATAGAAAGAAGTAGAAAGATAGAGGAACACACTAGACAACATAAAAATCGAAAGCTATAGTTACCTTGCCGGGAATTGAACCTGTCACCTCCAGACGGCGTCTGCGCCTCGCCATGAATACAAGTGCACTAAGATACATGGTCAACTAGGCACCCCCAAAAAAAAGGTGTCTCATTGGCCATGTCTATCGTACAGCTTGAAATCCACGACTAGGGAATACGGACAGAATTCATTTCAACCCATTGAAATGGCACCATAGGTTACAGAAATTTATATTAACGAAGCAAATGTCGAATAACAATCACAGCAACAATTTACGAACACAGTAAGACCTTATTGCTTTGTCTAGAATACACAAACATTTAAGAAAGGTATTTGTTGGTAGGTTCCGGTGTGTATACGTCATTCCTATAAATAAACAGAGGGGGGAACCATTTGAGGCCGTTAAATATTATGAATTAATCAAGTAACAGAAAGTATTGTGAACGGCACTCATAGAAAGAAGTAGAAAGATAGAGGAACACACTAGACAACATAAAAATCGAAAGCTATAGTTACCGTGCCGGGAATTGAACCTGTCACCTCCAGACGGCGTCTGCGCCTCGCCATGAATACAAGTGCACTAAGATACATGGTCAACTAGGCACCCCAAAAAAAAGGTGTCTCATTGGCCATGTCTATCGTACAGCTTGAAATCCACGACTATGGAATACGGACAGAATTCATTTCAACCCATTGAAATGGCACCATAGGTTACAGAAATTTATATTAACGAAGCAAATGTCGAATAACAATCACAGCAACAATTTACGAACACAGTAAGACCTTATTGCTTTGTCTAGAATACACAAACATTTAAGAAAGGTATTTGTTGGTAGGTTCCGGTGTGTATACGTCATTCCTATAAATAAACAGAGGGGGGAACCATTTGAGGCCGTTAAATATTATGAATTAATCAAGTAACAGAAAGTATTGTGAACGGCACTCATAGAAAGAAGTAGAAAGATAGAGGAACACACTAGACAACATAAAAATCGAAAGCTATAGTTACCGTGCCGGGAATTGAACCTGTCACCTCCAGACGGCGTCTGCGCCTCGCCATGAATACAAGTGCACTAAGATACATGGTCAACTAGGCACCCCCAAAAAAAAGGTGTCTCATTGGCCATGTCTATCGTACAGCTTGAAATCCACGACTAGAATTGAGTAACTCCGTGTTAACAGTTTTTATTGAGGAGATGTATACACAAATTAAACTACAGTTTCATTAATTTTCTACATATTTTATAGAACTATACGTCATTTTTAAGGTGAATAAGTGTGGCAAATAAATATAACAATAAAGGCTCTTACAGACAAACAACAATGCTTTTGCTACAGTCAACATGAACATAAACATCAATAACGTTTAGATGAGAACAAAAAGTTGTTCCAGCAAAAGTAAAGAAATATCAGTGCTAACTCTTTGATTCTGAGAGGGTAGTCTTGCATCAGAGGAGCGGGGGGGGGGGGGGGGGGGGGGGGGGGGGCATTTCTACTTTATCAAATTTAGCGCATACAAATACTGCTATGAAAGATACACATATCATACAGAACATAAATATAAATAATTGATGGTTATTATTATTATTAGTAGACTACTACAACATATAATTATACTGTTATTTAATAATTAGTAAACAAGCACAATCAGTATGAAATTGGTATGTGCAATACTTTTTTCACCCAGAGTAGTTTTCCTAACAGTACTTATAGCACTACTAAATATGTATCCTCAAGGTACAAACAGCACAAACAAATTTGTCCAGTTTCATTTTCTTGGATGAAATCAATTCCTTACTATTGCGAATTTTTTGGTAAATATGCATAGGAAGTGGATGAACAACCAGAAGTTTCCGCAAGAGTTTACAGCCATTGTTCACGAAGCAAAGCAGAAGCCAGTTTACAAAAATTAACAGACCGTAGAACTGCAAATATGCAAAAGAAGTCGATGAACTACCAGAAGTTTCCGCAAGAGTTTACAGCCAGTGTTCGCGAAGCATAAGTCAAATGGTTAAGGATTAATATTATTAGTGTACTGCTACAACATATAATTATACTGTTAGTCAACAATTAGTAAAGAGGCAAGAGTGACTTGCTGTGAGAGGTTAGTTAGTAAATTAAATATTATTTTCATCCACTTACCTATGCTCCGAAATATCTTGACACAATTTATCCACAGTGTGGTTGCACCATTTATACATAGTCAATATGGAAGCTATAGTTTTCTTCAAACACAAGATAGTTTGCACCTGACAACTCTCGATATTCTCCAGATATGGCTTCTAAATTAACTGTTTAAAGTATTTTCCCTAAAAGTAAGTTTTCCACATTCAAAGTAGAAAAAGAATAAACAGCCAGTTCCAAAAAATCCAAACTACTGACTAGAAACAGTGACACACACATCGCAACACGACCGTCTCCCGTGAAATTAAATTCAAATTGCTGTAATCTAACAGCAAAGTTGAAAATCTTGTATATCTACTTCATAATATCCACTTGTAGATATGTAATACGAATTCATTCAGAACACAGAACTTTGCAAGCACATTAAAATGTCACACAGTGCAAGACATGGAAAGGGCTTACACTAATCAGTTTTCGAGGGACTCCATCCAAAAAGTCACGTGATTTAGTTAGATGGCGTAATCTAGAGTTGGCGGTGGCATAACTTACGAGACTTGCACTTGTAGATACATGACTTCAGATATCCCCCATACACAGAAATCACATGTGGACTATTATAGGGACCGAGAAGGCCATACCACGTCACCATACCTTGAAATGGAAAACAGGGGGCGATGAACAGCCATTGATGTTTTAGCGGTATTTGCCGTGATCTCATCTTGATGTAACCACAAATTATGACGTTAAATTCCTCTTTTTATTAACTTAGGGATTTGAAAAGCGCTTACGTTCTTAATGTAACTCTTAGGTGTTATCACATTATCGGTAACTCTGGAATACCTGACATATGTTAACTATGCCAAGAACAAGCAGGAGTTAGTTTCTGTCTTTATATTACCAGAGGTTGAGATTTTGAGTAATCGGTAGCTTTATAGAATTAAACACATAATTTCCCTTGTGAGATTCGAGGTCGTATTGTGGGGACAACAAGAATAGACCCACTTCCTGCCCATAAGGACGTTGTAAGATTCGATGACTGACCGGGAGCTTCCTTCAAAGCGGGAATGCATCTGGCTGAAAGGCAATGAACTAAAAGAGTGCACACAAATGAGTCTAGTGTGTTAAACAGATGTGCACGCAAAACTCAGATTCTGGAACAGAACTAAAGTCTAGAAGTTGACGAACTATCAGAACTTTCCGCAGGAGTTTACTGACTTTCTACCCCACCAGGACATCCCACAAGCGATCAACATACAATGACACAATGTGCCACCATGTGGATGAGGATCACCGTGGAGAGGTCCCGGAAACGGCGTTCAGCCAGTTGGCCATATTTATGGCCTGGCTATATTGGGGCCCCTGGCAAAAGCCAGGGTGGGGCTTCAAAAAATGAAAAATTGCGTCCTAAAAAGGACGGCAAACACAGTGCTAGTAAGAAGCAGAAGTTTACAGCCGGTGAACGCAAAGAAGAAGAAATTCATAAAGCTATGTTATTAAAGCGTCATTATCATCACCATCATCGTCGTTATCGTCATCATTCTCAACATCATCTTTGTCATAGAGTGCTTTGCCGACTGGCATGAGCTAGCATACATCTTATCCATTTACATTCTTCATCAGCATATGTCGCTACTTCAGCCACTATTCTATACCACAACAAAAGGGTGTCAACAATTATCTCGCGTTGTCTCCCTTTAGCTTTTTTTTCCAAATGGTATATCACCTTTAATATTTGCGTTTTTCTCATAACTTTGTCAAAGATGATAACTGCCCTTTTCTAGTGTTTGTAGTGCTGTCTTCCAGCTTTCCTGTCTGCCAAAACATATGGATTGCTCATTCTGACTGTCAAGTCTCCTCTAAAGGCACGTTTTTGAGGACTGAAAATGATTTCAAATGTTTACACATTTTCCAGGATTAAAATAAAAATATGTAAACATTTGTTTCTCTTTATAAATAGTATTAGGGTAATTTCTTTATAAACTAATGAATAAGGATGAAAAAAATATTACACAGACAGTTATTGATTTTCAAAGGGTAGAACTCCCAACATGTGTCATCGAAACAATAAACGTTAGTCGTTTCTATTGGGATGCAATTTTTCGTTATTTGAAGCCCCACCCTGGCTTTTCCCGGGGGCCCTAAATATAGCCAGGCCATTAAAATGGCCTAACGGCTAAACGGGGTTTCTGGGACCTCTCCACGGGTGATCCTCATCCGCAATGTGGCACTTTGTGTCACCAGGTGTTTATCACTTTGTGTGATGTCCTGGTTGGATACAACATACATACATCGAAACCATTTAGTTTCTGCCAAGTACCTTTAAAAGTCTATATATCCATCATGCAAATTCAAAGACTAGTGAGTAGTACAGTAGAGTTATATAAGGTATTATCCTGCAGACCAGAACCTTCTCTTCTTCCTTGGTGCGGCCTGCAGTACATGCAACAGTTGCCTGTAATAGCCTGCAGCGTTGTTTTTGTTGTTGTTTTTTTTTTTTTTTAAAGGGAAATAATTTGGGCTTATGAAGCTAAAATGTTAGTTATTTTCTAAAGAAACAAAATGAAAGTTGTGGGGTAAGGCGTCCTGCTGGTGTTTCAGTGAGGGGATTTAGGGAAAAAGGGGGAAGGAAGAGGGGGGGGGGGGGGGTTGTCGAGCAGTCACGACACATGATACAATGCGATAATTATGGCAAAGGGGGAGTGGGATGTGGTGTTTTAGGAATAAGTACTGGTAGCCCATTGTTTTAGGGGTAGCTAGGCTGCAATATGGTCTGGTTTTGGGCTAGACCTTAAGACAACAACTCATAGACAGTAGACAACAACCATTAGGGCAGACGCGGAATGGAAGCTTCCAAATACAAGCGTCGACGAAGACGCCCTATTCTATGGTTGTCTGATATATGGATTGTGAAGCATGTCGTAAGTGTAATATTGTCGCTAGCATGTGTTGTTTGCGTTCCTGCTATCGTCAAGGGGTGTTAGAGCGGGTCGCTACTACTGAGTTCTGGTCTGATATTTTAGTGGTTAGGCAGGTACAGGTGTCTGATAATAACTGGTCTGTTGTTGTCTTTAATGATATTATGTATCGGGAGTATCGCGGAAGCAGCGGTACACAATAATATTCTTATGTAGATTCAGAAAAGGGCGCGATCCCTGTCGTCGCAATGTTGGTGGTGCCCTTATGTGATTAAAATTGATAGCGTGTGCAACTGCTGATCTGTTGGTGACTTCTGCTACCATCAATAATGAACTGCATTTCTAATGTAGGACTGTTTGTGTTAGCACTTCGGATGGCTACCGTGTGCTTTAATGCGTGTGTATGCTAGAAATGCTGAGAAAGCAGCCTGTCAATCTTTCCTCAAGGGACTGTGATAAACATTCTGTGTGTTTTTTGTTTGGCACAGGAGCGGAGCAAGGATGGGGTGTCCCGTTTGCTATGAAGCTGAAACTAAGACTACCAGACTACTAGACCAGACTACCATTATTATGTTTTTAACATTCACAACGTATATTCTACACATGTTTATACACTGGTAGGGAAACATAATTTACTAACACTCTAATAATAAACAAGACAATAACGCCTCTGTCTTCTATCATATTAATAATTCACAACGGCACTCTTTTTCTTCGAATTCCCTAGATGTAAACTCTGGCGGAAAGTTCTGGTTGTTCGTCTACTTCTGGATTCTAGTCCTGTTACAGAACTTGAGTGTTGTATGCGTATCCATTTTACAGACCTGACTTATCTGTATGCAAACTGTTAGTTCCTTGCCTCTCAGGCAGATGCACTCTGACTTCATAGGAAGCCCCCAATAAGTCGACTCTTACGACATGCTTTTGGGTAGTCAGTTTTCCCTATAATAGGGTCCCGCAACCCACACAGGAAACAACGGCACTCTAAAATTCTGATAACGTGCTTTGCATGGTCTCCACGCTCACGGCAAGTTGAGCCGAAAAATCCGTGCTAAAAACGACTGCACGAGACACTTATTTATGTATTCTGCCAGTTTATTTCTTCCGTATCATCACAATTACTCAATCACAATCATCGCTGTTCACTTCCACCAATATGCCACAGCATTAATTTACTCATAGCTGACTGCTGTGTCGGAGCGGTTAGACGCTCGCCGCGAATCGGAAGGTAGTAGGTTCGTCCCTGGCGGACAGGTACTTTTTTTTCAAAAATGACCTTGTCTCCAAAGTCGACCCAGCCTTGAGTGGGTACCGGGTGCAGTCCCGGGAAGTAAAGGCGGCGGGCGTGATGCTGACCACATCAACAATCTTTTGTCGATTGGTCTTTAAAAATATAGGTCTAGCCTTATATGCCCTATACACCTAAGGGAATGGAAAAGGCTCCTTTACTTACTTTAACATCGCTGACTACACTGCATTCGAACTACATTGACGACATTAAGACTGTCTTCTTCCAATTCTGGTACACAACTGACCACGAGTCAACCTCTGACTATCCCCCACTTACCAGTTAAGCCTTAAGTATCTCGTGCAGTCGTTTGTTGCACAGCTTTTCTGTTCGACTTGCTGTGAGCATGGAGACCACACAAAACACCTCATCACAAAAATGTATTTCGCTACCTCACTAAAAATAAACAAGTGATACAAATACCAAGACAACTTCTGCTTTGATACAGTTCAGCTGTCTAAATATTATGAATGTTAAATATAACCATCGAGATAAAGGTGGGAGCCCATGTAAAGCAATCACTTTATTGTGATAAGTATTTACACAGACAAAAACAAACATGTAACGGCACCAATTTGTTAACGCAATACAGACAGAACATAGGCTATAATCAGATACGTTTAGACCCTGAATGCTCAGAAGACAAAA
>CAJHNH020008323.1:130000-190000 GCA_905116865.2 Candidula unifasciata | reverse complement strand
CGACGGACTACATCTGCCGCACGTAAGTTTGGCTGTCGTTGTCATCATCATTATTATTATCGTCTTCATCAGTATCATCGTCATCTTTTTTCATCCTAATCCTTATTATATTCTTCATCAGTATCATCATCATTAGTATTACCTTCATCATCAAAAGAATAGATCTATCACCCCGCTAACAAGCATGTCTTAGGAGGCGATTAATTAGGGGTGTTGTCTTTAAAATTGGAATGCATCTGCCCGAGAGGCCGAAAGTCAAGAGCATGCACACTAAATTATTTTAAATTCTCTTTTCTAAACAATACTAACTCTCTTGGTAAACATTCTGACGCGAAAGTTGATTACTTGAAGAAATTAATCCTTAGAACAAGAATATTGCATATTGCATAGAATATTCCATGCAACCTTTCTTCGGCAACTGAGACGAGAAAGAGAATTCATAAATGTATATAAATCTTTTTCTGCTAAACGGAAATTAATTTTGGACAGTTGGCAGATTAGTAAAACTTTCATTGGAAGCTGCAAGTTGACGTTGTATCGACGAATGATAAGAATGCCCGGTACATATAATATAAGTAATGAACATGTTTTGAAAGAAACTAAACCACGAAGAGGACTGACTGTCCACATTAGAAAGAGACAGGCTTCATTCCGTGGTCATGTCATGAGAAGGAGACAACAGGAGTATATCCTGATAGTAGAACAGTTGGAGAGGTACACCGAGAGTAAAGATGCTGCACAGTTTGACGTCATGGCATAGACGATCATCCGCATCAGAGTTGATGGAAAGCACACGAGACAGAAGGTTGTTGATAGGCATGACTACCTAAGCCTCACGGCATTGGCTTGAAGAAGGGGGGAAAACGAGTTAATGGATTACCTGCTTCACACTGAAACTTTTTCGAAACGTAAAAATTAAGGAGTCGTCTCAAGCCACGTGGGTGCAGAAAGCCATATGAAACTATGACATTATATGTATATGTGTGTATATATATATATATATATATATATATATATATATATATATATATATATATATATATATATATATATATATATATATATATATATATGTGTGTGTGTGTGTGTGTGTGTGTGTGTGTGTGTGTGTGTGTAAAAAAAAAAGTCAGTCTATAAGCCAGTGTCGCATCGGGCTAATTAGGCTAGACCCTATCGGTAAGAACTATAAATGGTACAGGAGAAAAGTTCCAGAGTGAAGAAGGTGACAGGGAACTAGGTGTTCGGTATGCGTTGATGAGGAAATATTGTGCAAAGTGAAGCGCTATTTGGAAGCTGCAAAGAAGTGGTTTTTTAAGTGCCCAGATACTTATACCCTTGAACTTGATCCAGGATATAGCTATTGACTTTAAATGAACATTTAGTTTAAACATTGTGTCACTTTCGTGTTCTTCATGATTTCTTTTTACATTTTTGCTGATAGGCAGTTTTGTCCGTATGCATAATGTTTTTTTTTTTTTTTTCAGATTTAGATTTTAAATTTAAATGTACCTCGTGACTTCACCGTGGTTTTGGGCATACGAGATTACATGTTCTTTTCCTTGTTCGAAAAGAGGACTGTTTTTAACTGCATAACGGAAAAGAATCTTGAAACTGTTCACATCCTTGTTGCAAAACTTTCTTTAAGCTCGAAAATATACATAAACAGTTAACTATTTGTGTACAATAATGATTAGCTAGCGACAAATACACTAACGGCTTCCACTTGTCATGAACATAACTGCTGTTCAATTCAACACTTTAAATCACCGGGTGTTTATCGCTTGTTATGCGGTTCTGGTTGGGTTGAACGTCACAAGAAAAACACTATGCAACAATAGTATTTCTGAAACTAAAACTTCGCACCCTACATGGGACGCAATAAAAAAAAAAATACTTAAAAACCCGCACTTGTAATTTGAGAACCCGATTTAACCTACTGATCGAACGGGATTCCTCATCGGAGTGGTGGCACCTTGTATCACCTGGTGTTAGTCAGTGGTTGTACGGTCCTGGTGGGGTTTAACGTCACTCACTCATTTCTTACTTTATTTCACGTTTACATTGCATCGCTTTTTTCCCCCTACAGACCAAAAATGACGCTTCTGTTCTTTGCCACCATTGCGCTTTTTGCAAGCACTGGTAGGTCTGTTATATAGTATCTGAACAAATAACGATGATAAAATGTCATAGTTACAATTTAACTAGTAAAACATTGTATAAACTGCATAATGTGAAAATGTCAGATACTGCACTAGTTTCAATTCGGCATTTCTAGAAGTATAAGACACACTTGTTCTTCAAAATATAGGGTCTAAAAAATGTGGCCCCTAGAACTCATTTGGGAACGCTGGTTCAGGGACCATATTGGTGTTTGATCAGCTAAGATCACACATAACGAAAAAAAAAAAATAATGAAGATTGCTGCAAAGAAGAAAATAACTTGCTTTCTTACATCGAGGATTGACACATCGGCTTTGATTTCTTTATATCAGATTAAAAAAACCTTTTATTTGCCATGGGAGACGAATGAAACAAATGATGAAGTCTTCTCAGTTCATGTCGAGAAAGACCCTGGCCGAAACGTAGATTTTCTTTTTTTGTTGTGCGCGTTGCTCTGCTTCCCTATTTCGTTAAACGTTTTAGTCCCAGTTCACTGGATTAATTTCTGTGGACATTTTAACACAGCAGGTAGTGTGGAGAAACTAACTACCGGAGAAGTTTATACCTGGGTGAAACGTTCATGGAATAATCTATGTGTCTGTCTGTCTGTCTGCCTGTCTCTCTGTCTGTCTGTCTGTCTGTCTGTCTGGCTGCCTGCCTGCCTGCCTGCCTGCCTGTCTGTCTGTCTGTCTGTCTGTCTGTCTGTCTGTCTGTCTGTCTGTCTGTCTGTCTGTCTGTCTGTCTGTCTGTCTGTCTGTCTGTCTGTCTGTCTGTCTGTCTGTCTGTCTGTCTGTCTGTCTGTCTGTCTGTCTGTCTGTCTGTCTGTCTGTCTGTCTGTCTGTCTGTCTGTCTGTCTGTCTGTCTGTCTGTCTGTTGATATTGGTTTGCTAGCACAGGCACCGCTTTTTTTCCATGCGGATGGACTAATGTCATCCCCACAACCCAACTCTGGTTACGCCCTATAGGCCAACCCCTCCCTCCCTCCTTAGACACTCAGTGTACGCTTTTGGCGTCTAACCCGCCCCTTTTTTCGCTCCCCACCCTCGCGTTGGGGATATATAGGCTAGTGGCTGACCGTCATTTTATTGTACGAAGTGTTTTCGCTAGGAACACAGATGAGTATCATTTATTTTATACATTAGAGTCCTAAGTAGTCACTTCATAGTTAGAACATATTTGTGTATGTGTACTGTGTTGTCCTTTATGTGCTGATGAAGGCTAATCGCCGCAACGTTCTTTGTTTATTGTTATCGATTTTGTAAAGCTAACATAAACTATTTGTTGTTTCTTACCAATTTGTTCTCCTCCCTATTATTTTGAACTCCTTTTAAAAACCATGGAATAATGTGAAGACTGTGATCTTTGTCAAGTCACTTCAGAAATATAGCATTTTAAAGGATACAGATAGAAATAAAGATGGAGCAAAACACAAATAGAGTTTTGAGAGTGATGCGTTTTCTTGATCCTATGATGCATAAAACCTGAGTTCAGTAAGTTTTACTCTTTCACTGGGGCCCCGGTTCACTACAGTTCACTAACCGTATTTTTTTCTAGTGTTATAAATTCTCAAATGAAGGTACGTTTTATACATAGGATCGTCTTATACTGAGGAAATACGGTGAGAGTTTTATATATATATATATATATATATATATATATATATATATATATATATATATATATATATATATATATATATATATATATAAATATTGCATGAATTATAATAGGAAGTATAATACAAGAATTACTCATCTTAGGGGCATATTGGGCACATGTGGTTAGACACATATTTTTATAGGCGGATTGGTGCTTGATGGGTTTTGTGGTCACCGCCACATTTACCTCCCATGCCATTTTCTCATTCCTTTTTAAGACTTAGCTGACATTTTTTTTTTTTTAATTTAACAAAGATGCTTCAATGTTATTGGTAGAATCATGGGCGACTGCAGTCAGGCTACTCTCATGAAATGAAGCCACTGAACTGAGACTAAGAAAGAAACTTAACGAAACTGGGAAGGGAAACAACGCTCACAGATAAAGAAGGACATCTCGGCGGCAGCCTGTATTGGGGGAAAAACACAGTAACAATAGAGCGCCTACAAAAAGATGTATTCTCACAGTTATCTTTTTTGTGAAGACTGTTCTACACTCACGGCTTCTTCGGCTACACAGGTTGTGCTCTGATTTAACTTACTTTGTGCCAGCGAAAACAATCTATTAATATTCATTGATGTCCCTCATGCAAAAATAAAAATTGAAATAGAAAGGTCTCAGTAAAGCTAATAATTCCCCCCCCCTCCCCACCCCCGGCCCGCAGCCTCCAGGAGTGCCAACACAAGCAGCTGGGCACTAGAAATTCAGCTCATTGTCAATGGAAGCAGTAGTAACACCAGATGAGTAAGTTTCAACGAAATTAATAGAAAAGGTATAAGGCACTGCCAGTTCTCTGACAACAAGGCACTCACCATTTTATGAATCTGCAGTTCACAACGCACTTTAGGCACAGTGAAGAGGCATTACTAATTAAATGTAAAATTCGCAGTGTCGCGTTATGCACTTAACTCAGTAGATGGGCGACCGAACTATATACTCTTAGTCCACACATATAGGCAAATGCGACTGGTAACTATTTTTAGAAGCAAAACATTACCGCGACTAAAAACAGTAATCGTGCCTATCCACATCATTGACTGGAAGTAGCAGAAATTATTCCATAGAACAATATGGCAAAACGTCTCCTTGAATCTCTTGCTGTCACTGTCAAAATCTTTCAGAAGTGTAATTTTTCTGTTTCTAAACCAAAGAGTCCATAGTGAAAACAGTAAGCCCGCCTAGCCACAGTATTGATTGGAAGCATCAGAAGTTATTCGATAGAATGATATCACAAAACGTCTTGTTGAATCTCTTGCGGTCGCTTTCAAAATCTATAAGAAATATTCTTACCCCCCCCCCCCCCTTTTCCCCCATTAACCAAAGATTTTATACATCAGTGAAACCGAAATAACAAATGTTAGCTGCACACCGATTTCGATATAGGTAGCCACACATAACGGACATCTGTCTGACACACACACTCCATACACACACACGCGGGCGCACATAAATATACATCCACAACACACACACACACATATATATATATATATATATATATATATATATATATATATATATATATATATATATATATATATTAGGGCTGTACTGAATATTCGCTTCGTATTCGCTTTGGGGCCGAATAGTGGACCGAATAACTATTCAAAAACCGTTTCTGGACTGGTGGAAAAAAACATCAAGACTTCCCACCTTGGTTTATACTGTGAAGCGTTATCTTTGTGGACCACCTACGAGCGTACCAAGTGCCCCTTTATTTCCATCTTGCATGTGTTGCGAGTATAGTGTTTTTAGGTGTGTTGCTGTAGAAACAAAATGCAACCCTTAAAAATGTAAGAGGGGCAGAAAAGCAAGTGTTCTAGTGTTGTAGGCTTGATTTCTTTGAGTGGAGTGTCCTCTTCGTTGATTCTTTGAAGTAACCGGAGTTCGTCATCATTTATGGGTGTCGTATCTGTTCTTTTGTCGTCTCATGGACACGGCAGCGGCTGAATGTTTTGATCGACGGTCGGTTTCTTGATTGTCTTTGTTGTTTGATCTTCTGGCGTTGGCCGCCCGGCGTCTGGTTTCGTGAGCTCGCCGGGGGCTGGGCGACTTGTAAGGACGGCATTGTTTTCTTCGTCGGCGTTATTTTTGTTTTTGATGTTTCACCTTGCGGGTTTTCATTTTGACTCTCTGTATTTGTCGTATTTTCCAGTTTAGTACAGCTGGAAATACCTTCAGTGAGACAAAAAGCTGGCCTAATGCTGACAACATGGAACGAAGGTTTTTCATGGAAGTGTGTCAGCACACGAACTAATACGTGCTGCAGGAGATCGCAGATTGTGGCGAGGCATAATCGCCCATGCCAGCCGGCAAAGCACATGATGATGATGATTCACTATTCGTATTCGTATTCGGCCGAATAGTTGGTCCAGCTATTCGTATTCGGCCGAACAGTGAAAATCACTATTCAGTACAGCCCTATATATATATATATATATATATATATATATATATATATATATATATATATATATATATATATATATATATAAAGAGAGATGATGATGACGATGAAGCGTGAGACAGCAGTAAACAATGACAGATTACTTAGAAGTTATACGATACATACTGTACATTATGATGATATTTATTTTTTGCTTCACAGAGGCCTTTCGATCTGTTTGCTACTACACCAACTGGGCCCAATACAGACCTAATGAAGGAAAATATGTACCAGAGAACATCGATCCATCTCTTTGTACTCACATCATATATGCATTTTCCAAGCCAGTGGAGCTACACGTGGAGGCTTACGAATGGAACGATGATGACACTGAATATTCCAAAGGAATGTGAGTTTTTATATTATCGGACATAAGATTTATATTTTAACATCTCTTTAGCAACAACAAAGAGGTACAAACACACTCACGCTAGCGCGCACTCACACACACGCACATATATATCTTCATACAAGATATATATATATATATATATATATATATATATATATATATATATATATATATATATATATATATATATATATATATACATATATATATCTTGTATGAAGATATATATGTGCGTGTGTGTGTATGAGTCAACCAGGAGCGAGGTATTGGGACTAACAAAGGGGGATAGGGGAGACGAGAAAACAATGTGGTTAGGTCAAACAGATAATTATCCTCTGAACTGCAAAACAGAAAGAGTAAAGCAAAGACAAGTGTTTTTCTGCAGGATCTATGACACATGACTAATATCCGAGGCAGTGAGAATATTTTTAGTGGGTTAATCAACAACAATATATAAACATAGGCAGCACCTAGTCAGACCACGTACACGAACTACAAGTCCAAATCTTAATTAAAATATGGGGAACATATAATAACTGCAACATATGTTAATTTTACTAAATTCAAAACTAGCTTGCTTCGTAGAGAACTATACACTAACAATCATCAACATGTTCACCCAGACTATTTGTTAATCACTCCGCCTAACAAAGATGCGAGTTCGCCTTCTTTTTGGAGCAACACTTTATTAAAAATTTCCCCGCAATTATGCACATTGAAAACTAGATCTAACACTATCTATCTACTAAAGGTACTGTCAAAACAATAAACTAGCCAGCCAGTTCCTCTCCCGAGTCAGTCCCCCTGAACCTTTTTTGCGGTAAGAAACCTGTACGGTCCCGCAAAGACGAGCCAGGACTGCATGTTTCTAGTCTCCCTGCCGCAGACCAAAAGCCAGTGAGGATGTTTTCTCAAGTCCCGGTTCTGTTATAATCTTCACGAACAATCGTTACTCGCTGGGCACTTCCGGAGAGTTTCGATCTGCAAACCTATCAGCAATGTAAATTATTAACAGCTTCAATCTACAAACAACTTGTTTCACCATCCTGTTATACATTCATGACTAAATGTGTTGGCGTCCCGAACTAAAAGCAATAAAAAACAATTATTGCCTACTAATCCCTCTAAGCTCCTGTACTAATCGTACATTCTACCAATTAACAGGTCATAGCTACATGAAAAAAAATACTTATGACCCAACATGCATCATTAGTTGCTTGCAATATCATGAACATACAACCAAATCAAAAGTAACTGCCATAGACCGATGAGAAAACATGCCACGATCTAAGAAAATTAGATAATGAACACATATGTTCGTTGATGGCAATAGGCATAAAAACAGCTTGTAACCATGGGGTGTCAAGTTTTAAAACACTATCAGATTAGTAGCATCATGACAAGCCCGTCATCCCCATTCCACTACCCAATAGAATAATGCACTTAAAAATGTACAAAGTTATTACTGATCTACAACAGGTAAAACTGCAAAACATCAAATACATAGGATCAACTTATTTAATCAACGAACATCAGAATTATTGACTGGATGAAGTTCCTCTTCGTCGACCAGTAATTCTTCCTAGATCCGATCTTTCAGGTCCTTGTTACCTCAGCCAACGTAATTACAAGGCACTTTTTTCAGCATTACCTCAGCTGCGTGGCTTACATTAAACGTTTTCCACAATTATCTGAGTAGTGTGGCTTACGAGAGACGTATTCCTTCATTTCCTAAGCCGCGTGGCTTACGAGAGACGAATTCCACCATTATATAAACCCCTTGGCTTACGAGAGAAAAATTCCACCATTATCTAAGCCACGTGGCTTACGAGAGACACATTCCAATTTAATATCAGCCATGTGGCTTACAAGAAACACATTTCTCGATTAAATGAGTGGCGTGGCCTATGAGAGAGATATCGGACATACCTCTGCTTCTGGAATGCCTACATTGTCAAAGGCTTCTTCCTCCATCTGTTTTTGTCTCATATCTTTCCCGGCTAGACTGAACATATAAATGACTGGTCACATCACTGCTAAAGGACATTACAGGCTAAGCTGGGCCCGGTCTGTGCAACTTATACAAGACTCCCTATTTCTAACATAAAGAGACCCAAAAATGCAACATGATACAGAGACAGAATAGCAAATAAACTCACCCCCAGCTTAGGTCCAGCCCTAGACACAAACTACTCTTTAGTAAAACAAACGCGGAGACCACTACTGAGGAAACAATGTGCACAGATCACTCGTTAGTGAACAATAGGCACAAACCACTCCTTGGTTAACATCAGAATTGTTGCGAAAAATCGAATTACGCACATCTAGTTTTTATGTGTGGAATATCTAACTAAAAACATTCCTAAAGTCTACAATATAGAAGCTCCCCATTGGGAACTGCATAGGTAACACCTAGTCAGACCACGTGCACGAACTACATGTTCTATTCTAAATAAAACAAATGGAATATAAAAATCCCTATCGCCATCTGTTTATTCTAGTGATTACACAATGTAGTCTCTTTCATGGACTGATAGTCACATGGGGGCTGTAATCATGGAAACAAACACATACGTGTAGTATCTTGACTTACACTAAGAATACATGTATTAATTAATATAACATAGAATAATAAAATATATCCCATCACTCCTCATATTCCGCATCCTCTCCAGTCTAGTCTGAAGGTCTTTTGTCTTACACGGGCGTCACATATCCTGCCTTCCCTCTTCATGCTATGTCATGATAGTTGACTTTCTAAGTCTGTTGTCCGTCTTCACTCAGACTTCGAATCATTGTTTTTACATCAACACGTGGGGCAGGTTATATGCTGAAACTCCAACCATTTTATATGTGCATGCTGTCCTGAATATTATCTTTCAGTGACAGTAAATACGGTACACCCATCATTCTTCCCCTGGGGTTATAAATCTCCTGTTTAGGTGAACACATTAAGTGAGCACATGGTGGGCATACAAAACGTAGAAGCATCCCTGCACATATTTGGGCATCATTTCCCCCAGTCCAAACTCATATTTTGGTTGATGGTGGAAACAATATAATTACATATCATTATAGCAAATGTCATTATTCACATCTTATTTTATACACATGAAAACATACACTGAAAAACATGTGACACAAACATACAAGAAATAGGAATAGTTTAGCAGTTCCCTAACTGAGATACTGAATACTCACAAAGAACTATTTCAAGCAGAATGTGCAGACAAATTAGGAAAAGGTAGTATAGACTAAGCTTAACTCCCTAACTTATGTATACAAGATTAATATTAATATTCACCTGGGAACTTTCCATCAATCGCCAAACCAGAATGCGACCGTAAAATTTACCTTTTAGGTCGACCTGTGTTTGTTTGCCGGCAGGCTGCGATTAATGACGGGAATTCCACAGGCTCGAAGTATAAGTATCAATCTATTGTCCAAATTAAACTCCTCCCTTTCCTCGGTTCTATCCAACCCTCAAGATGATGACTTAAGCCACGCCTCTGAAGTACCTATCAGATCAAATTAGCTAACAAGTGGCCTGTCAGTTAATTCTGGACTGACATCCCTAGAGCAAACAGTCTTAAGTGACCCAATCTAGTTTACAACGAATCTAACTGGCCGGTGTGAAAACGGTCCGTGAAGCCATTGTGTTTCCTACTTGACCCAGATCAAACATTCCTAATTGCCAAACACCTGTTCTGCCAAGAATTACACTGACGTGTTACTTAAACCTCTCGTCGCCACAATGTCTAGCGTCCACTCAATTTACCTGTTCAAAAGGGCCCCACTCAGTCTCTACAGTCTGGTCAGGAAATAACATTCTGACACTGGCGTGAGAATCAAACCTAACATGCCTAGTCTGAACCAGCGGGCTGTATTACACAGTGTTATGTAATTTTAAACAAAGCGCAGTGGCTTTGTCTCGGAGAAGGACTGGTAACAATTTAAATCAATTTGATTTAAAGTAATATTAGGGTAAAGGGCAGAGTAAATATAATCCTCTCTCTTTAGAACCAGAAGAACTTATTACAAGTACTAACTTCTGGAACCACTGAGATCGTATCGTGACACCTACTATCAGAAATCTCCGCCCGGGGATACACACGGACAACTAGATTAAGATAATCCATTCGTCGGGCATATATATGCATGCTCATATGTGTATATGACACATTTATACACATATACTGTAATCTAGCTTTTTTCGTACTTTGTAAAGTAGTAAGTAAATGACCCTTTCCCACGCTTTTAGGGTTATAAGGCATATAGGGCTAGACCTATACTTTTTAGAACCAATCGGCACAAGATGCGTGATGTGGACAGCATCACGCCGGCCACCTTTATTTCCAGGGACTGCACCCGGTACCCACTCAAGGCTGGGTGGACCTGGGAGCCAAAGTCATTTTTGAAAAAGTCCGGCTCCACCAGGGAGCGACCCCACGACCTTACCATCCGCGGCGAGCGTCTAGCCGCTCTGCCACAGCGACTTCCTTTCATATTTTGAAGTTGCATTAAAATGTGTCGACGTCTGGTCAAAAACGTAGACCAATCATATCAGCAGAGTTGGAACAAATAAGACAAATTAGAACGGGATACATCACTAGAGGACAAACTGTTTTGATTTGTGTATTCTAATGCACCATTTGTCTTTTCTAGGTAATCTTCTTTAACTCCTTTTTCTTACATTACCGTTTCTGTGTTTTCATATCTCTATTTATAGAGATTTATATTTTTTACCGTGTCCTGTAAATGTATTTCCTTATTTGTTTGGGTAATGACTTGTTTAGTTTCCAAAAATAGTTTTCCAGAGGTTTGCTTTTCTGTTTATATGTGGTGCATGTTACAGGAAGCAGCCTAGTCTCTTTTCCTGACAGCAATTGAGGCATGCGGGCGCTATGCATTTGGCATTCCTGGATCCAAGTCCTAATCTCCATAGTTTGTTATTTGGTAAAATTTTAAGGTTTTCTGAAACTTGTGATGTCAGGACGTGTTCCCTCAAATTTTCGCATGCTCGCCTGCCGTAGCACTCATTTCCAGTTGTCTCTTTAACATTAGGATAACAGACCGTTAGATTTGACGATCCCCTCTGTTTTGCCCATTTCTGTTTCTATTATATTATGGCTACTGTTATCTCTTTTAAAAGAAAAGACATCTGTTATATTAAGACAGCTTTTCAGAAGATGAGAAGCATTTTATGTAATAAATTACTCTCATTAAACATTAGAAATCGAGTAATGAAATGTTATATTGAGCCTGTTCTGGTGTATGGTAGTGAATCTTGGAAATACTTATTAATTGTAGTTACCCTGTTTAAAGAAGTAAAACTGTCGAGAACAGTGAAACGTAAGATATGTAAGGTAGGTAGGTAAGTTGTATCCCACCAAGACACCATAAAGATGGCGATCACCCGTTTCGGAAAGGGCAACCTCCGTCTATGATCTGGCAACTTTACATCGCCGCCTGTTAAGCAGACAACAAATAACCCGCTATTACGTTAACCTAGTGAGAGGTGCATTGTTGCGTAATCAGCATACAGCAACAACAACAAAAAATACTTACATTAAATTATGTTTAGAACTCAGAAAAAGCGCCATTGCGACAGTTGAATTGATGCCACAAGTTTATGGGGATAATTGTTTATCTCGTGCACATATTTTCAGCTGGTATTCACGATTACAAAGTGGAGTGGAAATGATTACTAATGCCAGTAGACCTGGACGCCCAGTTTCTGTTTGTAATGAGGAACTCATTGCAAAATTTCGGGAACAGATACAAAAAGATCGTTGTTCGACAGTGAGAATGAAGGTAGTTAAATTTGGTTTTAATACATAGACTGTCCGTAACATTTTAGTGGAAGATGTGGGCAACAGAAAAGTCGCTTGTCGGTTTATATTCAACACGTGGACATTGTTTTCCTTCTTCATGACAATGCACCATCTCAAAGGAATGAACAGGAATGTTTGCCCCAAAAACAAGTGCGTGTTCTCAACCACCCAACCTATTCCCCATATTTGTCTTCCTATGACTATTTTCTATTCCCAAAGTTAAAGTTTCCATCGAAAGGACGCTTCTTTGACAATATTGATGGCATCCAAAGGACCGTAACATCGACTTAAAGGGCCTTAACGATAAAAGAACTGCACTAGTTGTTCCAGTGTTCTGTTAGATCGTGCCACTCGCTGTATCAATATATAAGAGGCTTACTTTGAATAAAATACAGGTTATATCTTCAATTGTTAATTGTTTTAAATGTTATTGAATTAGTCCCATTACTTAATTGTCGGAAATTGTACATAATGCATATGTTTTCGGTTGATGGATTTTCATATTTTTGACTTGTATGTGGCTTGAGTTTATTTATATCCTTTCCCCGACTAGTTATTATCATTATTCGGTCTCATTTTGATAGATAACTAGTCCCATTTTCTGAGCTGGTTCTTTTTAAGAGAGTCAGCGTTTTTCTAGTCTATAGTTCATTTTCTACAACGATATCAATGTCATCTGCATACCCAAGTTTTCCTGTAATTTCTCCCATCATACACTCTTGTTTCAGTTTCCTTATAATTTTCTCCAGGGCCAACTTGAAAAAAAAAAAGTGGGAACAGAGCATCACCTTGCTTTAAACCCGATTTGATTCGATTTGATTCAAGAACCGACATCACAGCACTTGGGGCATTCCTATAAGCGCTCAGTCCGCATCTTCAGCAGCCAGCGAAGAGTTCTGATACTAATGGTGCCAGTAGCATTCTGATAATACGTCCGTCTTGCCTTTCCTCTGAGCCTCGAGAATCTGCCAGAACCTCTCGTCACTCTCCCCTGCATCAGTCTCACCAGACTGTGGTGATCCATCTTCTCCTCCGAACAGTACACTCTCTCCCACAAGGCACTAACCACCTCTGCCTTATCATGTATCAGTATTCCACCAAGTTGTGCAGAGCCAGCCAGTCTGTCCGCCTGTTCCTTTCCCAACACTCTGCACGAAGCATACCTGTTCTAATCTTCCTCAGCAAGCTTTCTGAGTCAGTGACAATCACGATGTGTGTGTGTGTGTATGTTGTGTTTTCTAGCCAGCGGAAAGCTGCAGTGATCGCCTTCACCTCCATTTTTAAGCTGGATGTTGTGGTATCATATGCTAGGCTCTCTTGCACAAAACGTCGAGCATTAACTTTTGCTAAGAAGCCCCAAGCACTTCTTCTGCCTCTTGACACTGAACCGTCTGTGTAAATGATCAAAACCTCTGAGCGAGCATTATTAATTGCTGAATTTCCACCTCCGTGGCACCTGCTGGCCAGTCTCTGCATTCCCGCCTCAGCGTGGTTAGGACTATACACAAGTCTGACTGTTTAGGTGGCACTTTGACCCACTCCTTTCCCCGCCTAATTTTCTCAAGGATGCAAACCTGTCTGATTGTGTCTTCTGCCTGAGCCATTCATGACCTCCCTCTTATCAGCCGCTGACTCTTAACTGCACCCAGAGCAGATGTTATTTTAAAGGGGTCTTACTTTCTGCATTTATAAATTACTATATTACAAATGTCTTCCATACATAGTTCGGTCATGGTAATTAACTTTTTTAGTATTCCAAAGTCACTCATAGCATTTCATAAAATGTGTCTATATACACTATTATACGCTTTTTGTAAATCCACAAAAACATTATGTCTTCTATATTCCCAATTTTGCTCTGCTATTTGCTGTAAAATTAATATCTGATCTACTGTCAGACACTCGGTTGGTAATCTTCCAATAAGTCTTTCACGTATGATTTTAGTCTGTTTAGCAGGCCTACTGATAGTATTTTATAACTTGCAGATAACAGTGATATTCCTTTATAATTGTTACACTTATACTTTTCTCCTTTCTTTAAAATGGATATTAATAAAGACCCTTTCCATTCATTGGGTAATTTCTCTGTCTTCCAAACTAGTTTTATTATTTCATTTATCTTTACATGTAATGCATGGCCACCTTTTTTTATCAGTTCAGCTGCAATTCCATCAGCACCAGTTGTTTTATCGTTTTTAAGCCGTGTTATGACATAAAGTCGGCTGTGTGGCTGAGTCGATGCGAAAGTTTCGTAATGCCGGGATGCCGGGTTCGACCCTAGCTGCGGGCCATGCGCGTTGCGTTGGATTCGACAGTGGTATCATGAAAGCCGACCGTCCAGGGCAATGTTAAACTACTGGACGTAATTTGCCAAGAAAAACCACACAACAGCCAGTGTTGGTTCTGCAACGTCCTGTAAGGGATAAGCAACTAACCTTATGAAATACAGTACGTCTTCAAAAACAGGCTCTTCAATATTTGGTTCACATTTAATATCTCGTTCTGTGGATACCATAATATTTATGTGTGTGTATGTGTGTGTGTATATATATATATATATATATATATATATATATATATATATATATATATATATATAAATATTTATGTATGTATATATTATATACCATAATATTCTAAAATTATCCACAATGTTGTTCTGTGTAAGCTATAAAAAGCCTTCTCAAAGTTTAAGGAATTCACAAAAAGAGGTTGTTTTTTCAAGAAATTCGTCTAAAGTAACTCTCAGATAAGTATTTCTTCTTCTCTTTAGTTTTTCTTTAAAGATAAGAATTTGATCTAAGCAGCTTCTACCAGGTCGAAAACCTACTTGATCATCTCTCGGGATTTTGTCCGCTACTGCTTTAATTATGTCGACAATTATGTTACAAGTCTTGGCTATTAGCTATGTCAGAGTAATTTCTCTCCATTTGTTATAGTCGTAAGATTATCGTACTATAGAAGCTGAACAATTATTCATTTCTTCCAATGATTTGCGATTTTCCTCTACCCGTATTTTACTGAACAAATCTGTCACTCGGTTGATGGTTACATCTGCTACGTTGAGCATTTCTGCAGTAATATCATCACCGCCTGCTGCCTTATCGTCATTATCATCTTCATCACCATAAACCACTTCTGCCGTTAAGCGACGTGGGGCGGAATAATTTGCGATCAAGTGCACGTTGGCTGCCACTAGCTATTGTCATGCCGTGAAGGCGTAGATTGTCTTTAATGTTGTCAATCCATGTGTTCCGCGGTGGTCCTCTTGTAGTTGATCTACTCAGATGTAGTGCTTGTGATGGCATTTGATCTTGCTGCATTCTAACGAGATGGCTAAACCACTTGATCTGCTGTTTCCCGATGAATCTAGTACAAGGTGTCGTTCCCACAATTTGCCTGATAGTTTCATTATTTACTCGATCTCGTATGGTTAGGTTGGCTGCTTTTCTCAAGCACCTCATCTCGCTGCCTTATAGTTTGCTAAATATTTGATAGCCTCGACGAATCTCATGTCATTTATCTGTACAATATTTATTGGTAATATGGTAAATTTAGACTCTTCATCAAAATTCATTGGTTCGCGTAGACAAAGCCTATGAAAGTCTTTTAGGAGTGTTATAAAAGTCTTCCCGTTTGGGATGCAATTTTTTTTTTAAAGCCAAACACTGGCTTCTGTCGGGGGCCCTGAATATAGCCGGGGCATAGATATGGCCTTGCCATAGATATGGCCCAACAGCTGAAAGGGGTTTCGGGGACCTTTCCACAGGTGATCCTCATCCACATGGTGGTAGTTTGTGTCACCGGGTGTTTATCGCTTGTGTAATGTCCTGGTGGGGTACAACTACCTACCTACCTTTTTTTAGTGTTCCGCCCATTTTTTTTCTTTTGCTCAGTATCAGATGTAATAACTGTGCCATATTCGCTTTTAATGCTGCTACCCTATAGTTTAAAAATATTAGTTTACTCATTTAGTGTACATGAATTTTATATTTCCATTCTAATTAAGCCATCTGTGTTCTTAGTTCATCTAGTCTATCAACATATGACCTCTTATCTTGAATTGCGCAGCGGCTTTTTTATTTTTTCATTTTAAATATTTCTATTTATATTTTTTTATGTTTCATTTATGAGTCACTGTTGGAATAAAAAAAATTTTCGGAGCACTACAAAGAATTCCTACCGATCAAAATTGTTCAAACACTTAAAAACAGTTCTATCTGAACAGAACAAAGTCGTGACGCTAACACAAACACACACAAACAGACACACATACAGACATACACACATAGATATACAGACAGACAGTTATAGACAGTTACAGACAGTTACAGTGAGACGGAGGGAGGGACGGACAGACTGATAGACAGACATACAGTTACAGACGGACGGACGGACAGACAGACAGACAGACACGCAGGCAAACAGACAGACAGACGGACAGTTACAGACAGACTGTTACAGAGAGAAGAAGGGACGGACAGACAGACAGACATACAGTTACAGAAGGGCGGGCGGACGGACGGACGAACAGACGGACGGACGGAGGGACAGACAGACAGACAGACAGACAGACAGACAGACAGACAGACAGACAGACAGACAGACAGACAGACAGACAGACAGACGGACGGACAGACAGACAGACAGACAGACAATCAGACAGACAGACAGACAGACAGACAGACAGACAGACAGACAGACAGACAGACAGACAGACAGACAGACAGACAGACAGACAGACAGACCATCAGACAGACAGACAGACAGACAGACAGACAGACAGACAGACAGACAGACAGACAGACAGACAGACAGACAGACAGGCAGGCAGGCAGGCAGGCAGGCAGACAGACAGACATGGATAGACACAAATCTAGTTTTGAACCGTAGTCGTGCACAGCATAGAATGCCAAGTGATTACTAATTATAGTTTGTTCAACAACTGATAAACACACTTGGTAGCTAATTTTCTCGAAAAATGTCTGTTAAATCACAATTTGTGTGTGTGTGTGCATGCAGCCTTAGAATTTCTATAGAGCCCAAAAATAAAAAATAAAATTTATTTTTTCGTCAATTGATGCTCAAAGATGCTGAATATCAATCAGTCAATTCCTTTGATCTTTTTGAACCACTGTAAACAAGTAGAGTGAACTTTTAGATTTTACAGTCAAGATCTGAATTTCCGATTTGGTGTGTGTGTGTGTTTTGTTCAGAGGCTTGTCTTTATAATACACATACACTGATAGGTTAAGTAAATTTATTTCTTGTCATTTATTTTCAAATGAGCTGAGTTGAGCTCAGTAAAGAAAGACATCACAGCCCTCGGGGTACTTACATATGCGCTCCGTCCCAGTCTTTAGCAGCCAGCGCAGAGTTGCAATACTAATGGTACCGGACGCAGTCTGGTTATACGTCCATCTTGCCTTTCCTCTGAGTGCAGTGTACCGGTCAGGCCCTCTGGTCACACCCAGGTGTATCATTCTCTCCAGACCATGATAATATACTCTCTCTCTCTACTGACTTCGTATCTTGTTCCCAAAGGGCCTTGACAACATCTGTCTTGTCATGCATCAATTCATCACCCAGTGATGCAGATACAGCCACTATGTCTGCCTTGTTGAACTGTAAATATGTCCCCAATATGCAGCTGTTATTATTCTAATTCGGTCACTATTAGACCCCAGGGTATATCTTACCTGCACAGGTATGGCTGACACATTTGGATATCGAAATGTGTGTGTTTTTTTTTTTTTTGGCAATTGTTGATGTACCTGACCGTTTGATAATATTCAACCACTCATCAAAAAAATGGTTTTAATCATTCCCAATCTGACTAACCCAAAAGGTTGAAACTTGTTTACTGGCTGAACAAATTGTAATCCATCTAGGTGTCACTATTCGTTTTCCTCTCAGAGCACATGTTCAACACATTTTTTTTTCCGAAATAAATGTATCTTGTTGAAAGGGACACACGTGTTTGAACTTTAACATCACACTTTTTAAATTTACTGTTCTTTTCGGTTTTTTTTTTTTTTTAACTTTAGCCCAAACTAGATCTATCAGGCTGAGGTGTGAATGATATGCAGGGAGTCGCAGAGAAACGTGGCTGTATTCACTAATGATTTTGTCACTGTGATACACCTTTGTCTTATTTCTTTTCCTCAGAAGCCGCAACAACTCTGCCTTCAAATATGTGTCGACAAGGTTGACTTTCTCCTTAGCAAGCCATGTCTTAATTTGATCTTTTGTATTTGATGTCGTTAATACTTTGTCTTTCTCTGATACAGCATTATGATAAGCGGCATTATCCATTACTATGCATGATGGTCTGTCAAGAATTAGAAGCAGATCATTATCCATCCAATGACTGAAAATGTGTCTATTTATAGTGTGGTAGTCCCTACCATCCGTACCTTTTTTAAAACTGGAAAAAAAGTCCAGTATCATAGATAAGAACTTTTTCACTGCTTCCTACATAATTGAGTTTTATGCCTTGGCTTTTGCTGCTTGAAATGTTTCTTTCCCGTTCACCGTGTATTAACTGCCATTGTTTAGCATGGATATGGTAATCATTAACCCATAATTCATGATGCAGTATCATAGTCTTGCTTCCGTCGCTCGCGGATCGTCCTTAGGTATTTGGTTCGATTAGCAATTCAATGTGGCCTTTCACAAATAATATTCCTTCCACCTACAGTTTTTTCTTAAAGTGAACCTGGTAGGTGTTGCAATTTTCCATAGACTATTTTTTTGAAATGTCAATACTCAATTGTGATTTTAATGTTAATTTCAGTTTTTGGAGAGTAACACGTTGAATTTGTCTCTAACATTCGTAAGATCTCACGTCTAATGACATCTACATTTAAATGGTCAACTTTACTTCTCCTTCCTTGCTTGACACAAGAGTGTACTATGTGTCCGGTTTAATACAACGGTTAAATTATGCTCTATCCAGACCAAGAGCCAATCATATTCATTTCTCTGGGTCATGAATATCACAATATTAATGAACCATCTTAGATTCCCCGAGGAAGTCCTGGTACAGTAAAAACGGTAACCTTCTGCATAATTATAAATTTGCATCTCAAATTCATTTTTAGTCATTGCGATATAACAGGCAGTTTTTTTTTGAGATAATGGCTTGCATGTGTGTTTATCTATTTATTGTTATTTTTTTAAAGATTTTTTTTTTTGGTACTTGCGTTTACATTAGGTACTCTCGAGTCATAAAAATGAAAGAAAAAAACCCAGATCTGAAAGTACTTCTGGCCATAGGAGGTTGGAACATGGCATCTGCTCCGTTCATTCCTCTTGGACAAACTAAATACAGCCGGGAAACTTTTGCAAAGAATGCAGTTGCTTTCCTTCGAAAGAGGAACTTCGATGGCTTCGACATGGACTGGGAATATCCTGGTTCTGTTGAGAGAGGCAGCAGTGCTGCCGATAAGCCTAAATTTCAACTATTATTGGAGGTGAGATGTTGCATCTTTGATTCACATTCAAATCATCTTTATGTATAGACACATTCAGGTAAGGAGGCTGTAATTCGCTTCGGACATGAACTCATGTTAAAACAATACTATAATTTTTTTTTCCTATTTCTTTCCGTGCATTTACCTTTATAAGGACATCTCGCAGGTCGCATTGTGGTTTACAACAAGACTGCTATGTTGGCCCCTTTTGGCAAAACACATACGATGTCAGCAAACTACAGATGCATTACCTTGTAAGACTTGCTTGTTAGTGGGGCCAGGATGGCTCCAATTTTATGTTGACCAAAGGCGCTTTATCTGTACATGTCTATTAGCAAGCAGAATGATACTTAATCACCCCGTCTACATACCGATAAGGCAAATGAGGTAGGTGCTAACAAACATGCTTCGTGCAGACTGAAATGTTTCGCTACGGAGGCCACTGGTGGATAACATGTCTGGATCTTTTCTTCTGGATAATGCCAGTGTCCAGAAAAATTAACAGGCGGACATATTGCATAGCTCTGTACAACTTGGTGAAATACCGATGCATGATAATGCAGACGTTGTTAAGGAATTATGGGAGCATGTGTACAATTCAGAGGAGCAAACTGATCATCACAGTGTGGTGAGAGTGATACAGCGAGAAATGACCAGGGGATCTGGCCGTTACTTGACGCTCAGAGGAGAGACATGTAATCAGATACTGATATTGGAACCGGTTGGTGAAGCTGGGTACGATGCGCTTATGGAAATTCCCCAAGTGCAGTGATATCGGTTCTTAAATCAACTCAACTCTGTTCAACCAGAAAGGTAATGAGTGCGATTGTCAAAAGAGCTAAGAAATACGACCATAGCTGTGACGAAAAAAAATTGCAGTGTCTAAATGTTTTTAATGGGGCTAAAAGAACGCAGTGTATAACACAGAAAAAAACAACAAAAAACTCTTGGTTTAAGCAGTTTGGCAGCATATCGCCTTGTCCTTATTTCAACAAGGAAACAGAGTGCAGACATTTTTGTTAGAAAAACTGCATACAGCAGACAAATGCTGGATTTTTTTTTTTTTGGGGGGGGGGGGAGATCGGGGGGGGGGGGGGGGGGGGGGGTAGCGGACTGTAAACTGTATGCAACTAAGTAAATAATTAATTACAGTTTTACTTCTGCTGCGACAGAATATGTGTATTATCCTTTTTTAAAGGGCTGATGTATTATAGAGTGGTGTGAGATTAGTTGGCGTAATTAAAAACTGTAGGGGCCGCAGAGCTTATATAGCCTAGGGCCTCGTCTAATCTAAATCCGGCCCTGTCACTGGATAAAAGCCAATCAGCCCTCAGTGGGTGATGCGGTAACAATCAAGTCGGTTATCACTCCGCTTTCTTTGGCATGAGCTGCGAAATAAAAATACAATGTGAACTAACAGCGCGAAACGAGAAGCTTTTATTTTGGTTTATAAAATAACGGGCGGCCACTTCAAAAAGCTGAGCCGGAAATTAACACCTAAGACAGTTTCTGCCCTGAGCTCAAAGTTACTTGCAAAATTTAATAAATTAACGACATATCTGGACTGAATCTACTCCGGCTGCCAATCTAGACTATACATCCATAGTTAGCGATTTTGGTAAAGTTAAAATTAGAAGAGTAAAAACTGTATTAGACTGTTGTAGTTTTTCGTTGATTTCATTATTTTAATGAATTTATATTTTCAAAATACAAATTGTTTTATTATATTGTTGCAATTTTTTTCATATATAAAAAAGGAAGATTTAAAAAAAAAATATTTAAGGGGCGGCATTTCGAAGAGTTTTATCCTACTGAGAAAATAAACAACACAGTCCTGCAAGTTACATTAGTTAGGCCATTTCACGTGAATGTCTAAATTTGGAACATCTACTATGCACTGCAATCACACAATAGCTGTGTTTATTGTTTCAGGCAATAAGACAGGAGTTCGATGATGAGGCTGAACATTCAGGAAGACCCCGTCTTCTCTTAACAGCTGCCGTAGCTGCTGGCAAAATAAATATTGACAATGCATATTATGTTGACAAACTGTCAAGGTAAGAATAACTCTGTGTTAGTTCACATGGCAATGAAAACTTGTTAAGGATGGAACGATAGTAACAACAATAATGTTATTTCAGACTTACTTTAACACGACTGTCTTATATTCTGCTCTTCTAATCACAAATCGTTACAATATTTTTTTTTTTAATCCATACGCCTTTTGACACTTTGATAATCAACAACAACAGAATAAATGTAACAGCTTGAAACCAAATTAAGTATTTTTTATCCACTTACAATTGACTAGCAGGCAGTCGATCAGTAATCGATGTTTCAACCTTACTGCACATATGTCAGGCATTGGTTCCAGTGCCAGTGAAATGCACAATGTCCTTCACTGTCCAATCTGAAAACTAGTGAATTAAAAAAAATTTTTTTTTAATATTTACAAATGAATACCTGTTAAAATGCGTACGGAGGCCAAAAATGGACTAACATAATTTTAATTTGTGTTTGATAAAATCTGCAAGATGGAAATTAACACACACATGGCACGCAAAAGATAACTGACAGCCTTGCTCCAACCACTCAGCTCTGTAGCTTTAGCAGCAGAACCATGGACTTCGACCCGTGTGTTGAATTTGCTTATATGCCCTCAGGGTCCACTGAAAGAGAGAAAGAATAATGGACACAACGCGATAGATACTAACGGTAACGAACCTGCTAGCCCCCGGGCTGTGATTATTGCCCATAGGTCGGGTTGGCAATGTACATGTGGAAAGAGCTTCACGGGGTTGCTTGGTCTGAGAACTCGTGCTGAAAGAATGAAATGCGAAGGTGCGCCACGGAGTGAGCGTTGTCGCATAACTACTACTCCCGTTGTAGTTACTGAGTCGTCAGGGAACGACAGGCAGGGTGAAGCACACTCGCCCGGAGAGGCGCATAACGTCGACTACGGAAGCGCCCGTCTGATTATTCCTGAAGAAGTGCGTTCGAAAATTAGGTTTCCACCTGCAAGCAATAATGTGACTTGGTGCCAGCGGTACACTGTGTGAGAAAATAAATCATGAAATTAAGAACAAGTCGCTTTTTGACAAGCTAACACAGTTTGGTAATATAATATACGAGCACCGTTCCCGAGAGTTCGGGACATTCGAGAAGACGCATCCGGGCGTCACGCAAAATAAAAGCAGGAGGCAAAGGGACATTGAGAAGTGCAGAGCATACAAAAACGCACGCAGAAAACGGTTCAAAGCCGCTACAGGTAGTGGAGCCGTTGTACTAGGTCTGGTTGCACCTGAGAGCCAGACACAGTGCTCTCTGTCGCGCTAAGCGTTTCTGTAAGAAGAGAAAAAGAAACAAAAGGGGACGAAGGAAATTCTTTAGAGACCCATTCCAGTTTGCCAGAGGTCTGTTCAAGCAACTGAAGTCTGGGTCTCTGGTGGTCGGTAAAGAGGAACTTGAATTACATCTACGCAAGATGTACTCAGATTGGCAAAGGAATGAACCTCTCGAATGATAACCCAGAGATCACTAGCGGCCTGAAGCGACCAGGGTTGCCAAGGGTACTATTGTTCTAAGGTCGAAGAAGTTGTGAAAAGAGCTAGCGGTAAGTCCGCCCTAGGGTCGAATGGTGTTCCGTACGTCGTGTACAAGCGCTGTCCCAAAATTCTTAGAATACTTCACCGCTTGCTGAGATTAGCGTTAAGCCCGAATAACATATGCTTCGAGTTGCAAAGGGCCAACCGGGTCTACATTCCCAAGGAGCGGGACATCCCAAGTCTGTCCCAATTCAAATCTATTTCGCTGCTGAATGTTGAGGGGAAAATATACTTCTCAGTTATTGCTCGCAGGCTGACACAGCATCCGATGGCGAACAAACACATCGATACGACTGTTTAGTAAGGTGGAATCCCTGGCGTACCTGGGTGCCTTGAACACGCGACCATGATCTGGGAGTCTATTCATAGTATCAGAGCAGAGAGAACGTCTTTGCACGTGATATTTTTGGACCTCGCCAACGCCTATGGGGGGGGGGGGGTCCCCATAAACTATTATGGCATACTCATTACAAGTTCCACGTACCGACAAAGATCAGTGAAATGATCGAGCAATATTTCTAAAAGTTCGCTCTACGCTTCTCTACCCCAACGTTCACTAAGAGATGGACTGGGCTCCAGGTTGTGATTGCAATGGGATGTACGATCTCGCCAATACTGTTCGTTATGACCATGCAGATCATGTTAGACGGAGAGGCCGGCTACGGACAAGGTCTTTAGATTGGGGACCACTGGATTCCGTCACTACGTGCATTTGTGGATGACACTTCTATAATCATGGGCAGTAAGGAAGATGCCCACACGATTCTGAAAAGATTGATGGGTTACACACAAACTGGCCGTCGAGGTCTAGGACACGGGAAAGTCAGTTGGTGGTCCAAAGCAACAGCCAAAGAGCGCCGAGACATGGTAATACAGCAGATAAGGGGCACCGAAAAGAGATCCGGGTTCAAAAAGCCGCTTAACAGTCGCAGTTTTGGTCAGTGGATCTGTCTCGAAAGCGCCTTTCAATGAAACTCACATGGGGTGAGATCTGGCGAATGGTCCAATGCGGCAGAGCTTTATAGTATGATCTGCATACGATGTGTTGCCTTCAGGTGTCAACATTGTCACGTGGCAACGCGCTACCGACCCGGCATACCCACTACGCAGAGCTAAACAGACCCTCGAGCAAGTATTGTCCGTGTGCAGAAAAGCCCTAGTTCAGGGAAGATATATTTGGAGCCACAACAAGGTCCTGAAAGAGTTAGCGGCCGTTGTGGAAAAAGCTAGGAGGAGAGCGAATGTCAGGGCCAATCCCATCGTTGTCACCGTGTGCTTTCTCAAGGCTCGGCAGATTTATAAAGGTAAATTCAACAAGGTCACATACGCTCCATCAATGATTGACTGTGCGAGGGACTGACTACTGGCGGTTGACCTGCCTGGTCACGAAAAGTACTCAGAGCTAGTCCCGAAAACCAGCCTACGAGCCGACATAGTCCTACACTCTGCTTAGAAACGACAGCTCGTCCTGGTTGAGCTGACCGTGCCGTATGTGTCGCAAATGGACGAAAGTCATATGTATATGCTTGATAAATACTGTGAACCCGCGGCTGGTCTGAGGAGGGACGAAGCGTACACAGTAAGAATCTTCGCCAAGAGGTCTCATTTTCACTTCTATGTACAATGTGATAAAGCAGCTGGACTTGCGAGGAAACGAGTGAAAACGATCACTAAAATAACTGGGCGAAGCTGCTGAGAGGGCTTTGAGCTGGCTCTGGGCACAACAGAACGTCGTGGGGAACGATCCTCGGTAGGCTGGTTCGGGCATCTAGTGGAAAAGGAAGTCATATCCCTTAAGTCCATCGTGTCCGAATTGTCTGCCGGTGTCCCTCTGCCAATTGCCAACAAAGTCTAACATGTGTCCGATAAACCAACCGTAAGCTTGCCACTTGGTCGTCAGAAGCAGATTAAGCCTCAGCTTCATGAACCCAGGTGCGCCCCCCCCCCCCCCCACCCACTGAAATAGTCTAGGAGCTTGTGGGCCGAAACAATTGTGAACAAGGAACCACTTCTACTGATGATTGGTAGAGTCCTGCTTTATATGCTCCCCTGTGGAGTTTCTTCTTATTGATTGAACCATAGCTGTAAGCACACACACACAAAAACACTTGACAACCTTAAAGGAATGCCGCCTATATGCTAGTTTGACAGACAATCCCTACGCTAATTGATACAACCTATAGTTCTGTAATTGTGGAAGGTGACAGGAAATGTCACATAGAGAACAACGGACAAACGCTAAGCGAAATAAGATAATGTTTAGAAAGGTAACATGACCCTGCTCAACTTTGTAGGCGGAAAACTTAACCGGCGATAATCACTTGTACTGGTTTATTTGTGTACATCTAGTTGCTTCTTGTCGCTCGGGCATATGCACTCAGCCTTCCAAAAGAAGACCCTACATAGTCGTCTCCTACGACATGCTTGACGATAAACAATTGACAGCTAGAGAGCTACAGGTAGCGGTAGAAAAAGTGACTTGCTGGTGTGAATAGATGGGTAGATTAAAGACGCAATGATTTTATCATGTCATTATTATCATTTTCACCATCATCGCCGTCGTCTTCTAATCTGGTTGTACCCTTGAATGTTTTAGTGTCCACCAAATACCATCTAGTCTTCCGTATACTGACATTCTCAGACAACATGACTTTCTAATTCTAATATATAACTAGACGTTCAGTTGTCAATCATTAGAAATGTTCACATCTCACTTTAGAAATAGCCCACAGAAAACGTTGATTCTCTAGCACGTAAAATAATGTAAAAGACCTCTTTTGGGAGAGTGACATTTTAAGCGCACGATAATGGTTTTATGTAGTTCAGTCGGCACACGATAAGTGATGCAGTCCGATAACCTTGACTCTCCTGGTCATTTCCCCGAAAATGAGTGAATGCGTGTGCTGCGAAAGGCATTAAAAATACTATTGATAAAAACAATAATAAATATGCCTCAATTGTAACAACATATTTTTTTTTTTTTTTTTGGAATTGCCAATTGCGGGGTTTAATTAACTTCTTCTAACCTCGTGGCGCGAAGACTGATCTATTGAAGGAGTAACATTTAACTCCATTAGGACCCCACAATAACGTCTAATGACGCAGAGTGCCACTTATCGGATGAGATTTCCCCAGGTACAAAGTCCAGAAACCCCGTTCAACTGTGATACTATATTAGGGACTGCAGACGACGATACAAAATAGCCTGAAATCCAGACAGGTTGAAAAGAAAAGTTTCTCATTTCGGGACAAGTTACGAGAATATCAGTTGATCTATAGAACGTTGAACCTAGTTTTAATAGTACACTGCGCCACTAGCGTGAAAAAGATCTTTTACGAGTACTTTACATTTCTTCCTGTGTGTACCATTTTATTCTACAGTACCGTGGATTTCATTAACCTCATGACCTATGACTTACACGGTGCTTGGGAACCATTCGTCAACATTCACACTCCTTTGTACCCTGACCCGAAAGAAGTTGGACCGGCAAGATACCTCACAGTGGTGGGCCTTGTGTACTTTCTTTTTCTTTGTTTCGTAGTAACGAGCATTTACATCACGTTTTATAGTATTTGCACACAATACAAAATAAACGTTTCCTATTTACTTTTCCAGGCCCAACTACAGACTGGTTGACCTTTCATTCATGCTTGTTCAGACTGGTCTACGTCAGAGGGGTGTCACATTGTACTGTTGTCTTCGCACAGCTTAGCTTTCTGTGCTGCGTCTAATCGTTATTGCGTGAGCAGCGGCCGCTGATTTTCAGCCAGAGGGTAGTTGGGCTAGGAAACATAAACATGACCCAGACATCTTCTAGAATCAAATATGTGCGAGTTCATGTAGCGCAGACGAACTAAATATGCGGACCTTGACGCGTTCACAGTTATACTTGCTGACATTGCACTCTTTTGGCGGTCACAAGCGCCTTGGTGGCTGCTGAATTACTGCTTCTTTGGATTCAGCTAGTCCTGTCGTTAGATGACATCTTCAGATATACTAACACTGCGAAAATGCAGGTTTGTCGACGTTTGTGTCAGTAGACAGTGTAAAATGTATTCCTTGCGAGTGTCAGTATTTTTTTAGGACCGGCTACTGCGCAGCTCCCGTGATGACTGCCAAGGGCCCTTTTTAGAGCCAAAAAATGTTAACAGTTCTGAAACTACGAGTCGTAGTTTGACGCTCTCGTGTGATGTAGGCTGATACTGTGCGGTGGGAAGAAGGGGGGGGGGGGGGAGGGGTGTGTTAGCGCTAGTTCTTGATATCCGGTCGTTTGCCAATGATAACACTGGAAACAGTGACACCCCTCTAACGTAGATCAGCCTGAACAAGCAAGATTAAATGGTCAAACAGTGTGTAGTTTGGCCGGGAAAAATGAAAAGGAAAAATATACGGTAAGAATTTACAAGCGCCTTGGTGGCTGCTGAATTACTGCTTCTTTGGATTCAGCTAGTCCTGTCGTTAGATGACATCTTCAGATATACTAACACTGCGAAAATGCAGGTTTGTCGACGTTTGTGTCAGTAGACAGTGTAAAATGTATTCCTTGCGAGTGTCAGTATTTTTTTAGGACCGGCTACTGCGCAGCTCCCGTGATGACTGCCAAGGGCCCTTTTTAGAGCCAAAAAATGTTAACAGTTCTGAAACTACGAGTCGTAGTTTGACGCTCTCGTGTGATGTAGGCTGATACTGTGCGGTGGGAAGAAGGGGGGGGGGGGGGGGGGAGGGGTGTGTTAGCGCTAGTTTTTGATATCCGGTCGTTTGCCAATGATAACACTGGAAACAGTGACACTCCTCTAACGTAGATCAGCCTGAACAAGCAAGATTAAATGGTCAAACAGTGTGTAGTTTGGCCGGGAAAAATGAAAAGGAAAAATATACGGTAAGAATTTACAGAGTATTTACAAAGGCAGACAGAGGTGAGAAAATATTATAGACATGTGAGAAGAGATATTTCTAAGCAATCGTCAAATTGATGATGATAATAATAATATTAATTTTTATTTATTACTTAAACGTGAAATAGGCTCCTCTTTCCTCTTAAAAATGTGACAAGGGACTAAGCTTCCGTGGGGGGGGGGGGGGGGGTGGAGAGGGCGCAGGGCAGCTACACTGATATGTGTATAATGCTACTTACTTATAAACTAAAGGTAAAGGTAATGTCAGGAGATGTGAACCAGCGTCATTGCACAGGGTAACATAAGTAATCTTTCACCAGTACGGACAGATGATAAGAACTGTCCGCCTGTGTCGCCGTTCGCACGTAACTCTGTAGCTACAGCGACGTTACTCCATTTACCCCAAAGTGTCAACTCTGGTACCCATTTCCTAGAGGACTGGTGAACCCCGGGAGCCGGCCGGTTTCGAACAACGACCGAGGCTGCAGCGAGTCGCAGCTGGATTTGTAAGAGAGCCTCTTATCGACTGCGCTAACGCGGCCCCTATAAACTGTTAGTTGCGTATCCTTAACACAACGTTGCAGAAGCAACCAAAGAATGTTTTTGACTGTTGTGGATTTTCAAGACAAATTTTACATAATAATAATTTATTACCATTGCACACTGAACTGTTAGTTCTCTGTACTAAAAAGTAAAACACCCTTTTTCACGCCGTTTAAACGCATAGTGCATATAAGACCTATATTTTTATAGACCAAACGGCACAAGAAAGGTGATGTGGTCAGCATCACGACGGCCGCCTTTACTTCCCGGGACTGCACCGGGTACCCACTCAAGGCTGGGTCGACATGTGAGTCAAGGTCATTTTTGAAAAATGTCCGGCTCCACCAGGGAGCGAACCCATGACCCTTCGAGCGTATAGCCGCTACGCCACGACGACTTCCTCAGTTCTCGGTGGCTCTCGGTATTTCTGTCGAAGCTAACGCAAGACAAAACATTGAAATGAAAACTTCTATACATAGAAGTTAGGGGAGTGGCAGCAGACCTGGACATAAAATAAAAAAATAAAACCAGCAATAAAATGCGGCGTATTGATTAGATCGCCGGTGAAACATATATGTTGAAAATGTGAGAAATGCAATTAGTGACTAGTACTTCGAACAACTACTATCGGAGACAAACCCATCCCATCCCAGAACTCACATATGCAGACAATGTACACAGCTCTGCTTTTCAACAGTACACACTGCTTAGAAGAATAAATTCTGACAAAAAAAAGCGCAGTAAAGAATTTTTGTTTGTTTCTGAATTAGTATACAATAGGCCGGTAGCCTTTAGGAAACTATTGTTTTGTTCGAATCTCCATGTGTATTATACACATTTCTCTTCACTGAGGCTGTAACAGGCCAGACTCAGACTCTATTCGTAGCACACAGTTGACAGCACTGGGGCACAAGCTGAATATTTTTTGGCGTCAAATTTTACAGGCATGCCTCATTGTTTTCTACACCGAAAAATGGAAACATAGCGTGCGACATTGAATATGTTTTCCTTTTTATGACGATCACTAGCAATAGAGGAATAGGCCATGATTCTTCTAACATAGGGTGTTGATAAAGTTTCACTATACTCTGTATGAAAAACAAGTTTGAAAAACCAACATACATGACTTTATATAAAATAAATGTGCTTAAAAGTTATTTAATTAGTTACAGGAGTTCCTGGAAATAATAGAGCTGATAAACTAGCCAAGGAAGGTGCAAATGAAGAACAACCTGACGTACCAGTCTCTTATCAACAAAAGAAGAGAATAATCAAATCAATCAGAAAGTTACCAAAACCGGCACAAGACGATTACCATTGTATGGACAGGCCAGAGCAAGTTATTATTCTACGCCTTAGAACAGGCGCAGTCGACTTCGCAGACACATGTACACACAATTTAAAATCGACGAAACAGCCATGCGCACATGTGGACTGGCACCTGAGACAACAGATTATGTCCTCCAAGACTGTCCCAAATACAACATATCAGGGCAAAACTTTTGGCCAGGAGAAACATCGGTGCATATCAAACTTTACGGGTCGCCGAGTGTATGACAAAAGACAGTAAATTTCATACTAGAGGCAACATTGCAGATATAGATAAGCTATTTCAAGCGAATAAAAAAAGAACAAGTATTAGTAACAATAGTCACTGCTATGGTTTAACGCTGTTTTGGGGTAGCTCAAAGTACCAATAACATATTCATTATAACATGTCTTGGAAATGTCCACCACTGGGTTCAAGACATGACTCTACATGTCTCATCATTCTGTCAAAAAGGCCCTGCAACATGTCGGTTGTTATTTATTGAATCGTAATTCTAGGCAATTTTTTTTTTCAGTAGCAGCTGTTTACTACTTCTTTTCTTGAATTTGTTCTGCGTACAATATGTAATGAGACTTTGCAAACACCCATTAGAATGTAAATGTCACCGGCATAAATATACGTGGCAGATAGTTTCTTGACACACTTACCTGTCTGAAAAGCTAGGTTTTTTTTGGCGGGGGGGGGGGGGGGGGGGGGGGGGGGGGGTCGGGGGGGGGGGGGTCGGGGGGGGGGGGGGGGACATTTCCTTGTATTTTTGACTGCACCACTGGTATTAGTTGGCGAACCTAGTTATGAGCGTTCTATTCTGATCTTATCTGACCTCTCTGATCTTATTTATACAAATACGAATCTCCATATGTATGTTGATTACTAACGCTTCTATTGATTACTCCCATGATTAACACTATCCATACAGGGAATTTACAGTGTTGGGTCAATCATTTATTTATTCGTCTCCTGTTCTGTCCCCAACCAATACTTTAAAATCAGCATCGTAACATTGCCACATGAACAGCTGTTCGTCGTTTGGTCACCTTGAAAATTCCTTTCAAATTTTGACGGTGAGATAAAAGATTTTTTTTCATATCTGAGACACATTAATTCAACAACCATTTTCATCCAGGATTCACACGGCCTGCCTCTCTTCCTCATTCCGATTAATGAGCGTTGTAATTTAGTTTTGGAGAGGCCGGTAGATCTTATTAAACGTTCCTACCATTTTATATTCTGTTTACTGTTACTGTTACTAACAAACTTTCAGCACGGTCAAGGCATTCAGTGATTTCCTGAACGTATTAATCCAATAATTTTAGGTCAGTGTGTGAGCCTTATGACTATTTTTTTTTCAACAGGACTGGGCTGCCAAGTACTGGGTTTCGCTGGGTGCTCCAAAAGAAAAACTCAACATTGGTTTAGCTTCCTATGGACGCTCTTTTAAATTAGCTAATCCTGATGAACACACGATATTATCCAAAGCTACTGGAGCAGGAACTGCTCAAACATTTACTCAACAAGAGGGCATGATGGCTTATTTTGAAGTAAGTTGAATGGTTAGTTCCTGAATTATGTGGTGAGTGTGTGATCTATCTTATCCCAATATGGGAGTCTGGTGCGCGGTTGAAGTCATATAAACCATTCTTTTCTCTAACAACAACAACAACAACAACAACAACAACAACAAAAGAAATTATAAAAACAAGAAGCGGAGATTAAATTTAAGAATAAACTTTATATGTCGCCACAGTACTTTCCGAGCAAGTGAATAAATAGTGAAATGCCTATAAATCATTACGGTATGGGGGGAAATGGTAAAGCAGGGAGAGACCTGGGGATCTGGGTGACACTCTGTACTCAGTGGAAAGTAGAGTAAGTAAAGTAAAGATCCCCTTTCACCCCTTTAGGCGCATCAGGTGAATGTCAGTGAACAAATTAAAAAGAATTTGGAAGCAATAGAGATAGGGTTTTTGTATGGGAAGAGCGCCCATATTTTTACAGGCCATCGGCACTAGGTGGGTAATGTGGTTAGTATTACGCCGGGCGCCTTTTCTTCGCCAGGACAGCCATCCTGGTACCCATTTTAGGCTAGGTCGACCTGCGAAACCCCATACTATGATAAAAATCCATTCTTCCAGCTGTGGGTTTCGATCGCGGTACGTTGGAATTACCAGTCAGCCTCTCAACGCCTAAGCCACAGACGCCGCACTCGGAAAAGCAAGGCGAAAATATCATCAGACAACTTCCTGATGCCATCCGCATTGGACATCTTCGCTGGCGGACGAACATGGGACACAACGGCTTATGAGGTTGTCCCGAATGTGATGACATCAGTATATGAATCAACTCAATTTAGTATCAAATGACTGGGTGATGGAAAAATATGTTATATTGGAAACAAAGACATTCACTGAGTAGAAAATACACTGTTGGAATATCTTGATTTTGATAATGATATGGTTTTGTTTGGTATACACAGCAATGAATTTAGCAAATATAGATTCAGAAGATGGACTGCAAAAAAATTATGAAAAGACTAATATTCTGAAGACACCGATAACAGATTAAACAGATGCGACACTAGGGACACAAAGAAATAAAGCAACAGATCAATTTACTTTTACAGTCAACACAACGAAGTCTTCAGAGAGTTGGCCGACAGTGTGGAGAAAGTTAGGATAAAGGCCAACGCAAGGGTCAGCCCAACCCCCCCCCCCCCCCACACCTCTCCCATGCGCTTTCCCATGGTTGGGCAATTATCTAACGGTAAATTCAACAACGTTGCATGCCTTCAATCTATCCTCTACTGTGCCTAGGATTGGCAGCTGGGGAAAGACCGAAACGGCTCTGAAAAGTACCCCGAACAAATCTGGAAGACTGGGCTGAGGCCAGGCATGGTTTTGCACCCGGTAGCAGAGTGTTATCTCATGCTGATAGATCTCATTGTCGCGCGAGTTACGGTTGAAGTTCAACACCTGTACAAGCTCGAGAAATACAGTGATCTGGTAGTATAGTCTGATAAGTATTCAGTAAATGAGCACTGGCGAAACTAGCTGAATCTGCAGAAAGCTTCGGGCTGGCTTTAAACACAGCGAGACGACTGGGGGGGGGGGGAGGGGGGGGGGGGGGAGGGGGGGGGGGGGGGGTGGGGGGGGACTTTCGTTAGACCGGTCAGAATCAATAGCGAAAAATATCTCGTATGTCTCTGTAAGCCAAGTTTGTCTAATTAACCTCTTCCCAAGCACATCCTGCTAAGTCTGTCCGATCAACGTCTGCCCGATAAGCCAACCATCACATTTTAACTCTAGCTCATGCAGGTAGGCGGTTTGTTTGTTTGTTTTAGTATCCAGAAGCCATGAGTTGTTAACCCTAGGCTCGGTATAACGGATATCGCAACCTTTCGGCCTTGATTAAATACCGTAAAATCTGGGAGAAATGTAGCTTTTCTGCCTAACTCCGGGAGTGAACCCGGACCACAAAGAGTTTGTCACCCGGTCACCACGCAATCCGATTTAGCCAACTACGCTAGAGAGCTGGGCTGGTACCCGTTTAAAGTTAGGTCTATCTGGCATCCACGGTCATGCTAGATAAATCCGGCTCTATACGCATTTTACCTCATGATTCAAAGATCCGCAGGCGAGCGTCCAACTCAGTGGCTCTCAACCTTCCTGATGCATAACCCCTTAAATACAGTTTCTCATGTTGTAGCGACCTCTAACTATACAATAATTTTCTTTGCTACCTCATAGCTTCAAGTGATATGCGTTTTCTGATATTTTTGGGCAACCCTTGTTAAAGGATCTCACGACCCACAAAAGGGTGGTGACCCAGAGGTTGAGAACCACTGGTCTAACAGGTCTTTGTTAGTTAACTGCGTATCGTTTTCAGGACGTTGCAAAACCAACCCTAGCAATTTTAGGCTGTTGTGGATTTCCTAGGCAGATTTACATTCAGTAGCTCGCCATTGCCGCTGAACGGTCGACTCTCGATACTGCTGTCACAACTAACGCAAGACGGTCTGTTATCAAATCGCCTGCAGCTGGGATCGAACCCGGCACCATGGCACCACGAAGCGCGTTCTTCTTCTTCTTCTTCTTCTTCTTCTTCTTCTTCTTCTTCTTCTTCTTCTTCTTCTTCTTCTTCTTCTTCACTTCCTCTTTTACCGCTGTGGGTGTCGAGGGAGATAAAAGGTTCTGTTTCTAGCTCTTCTGGCTGCCTCGACCATAGGCACATCGTGCTGTTGTAGAGTTTCTCTGATGTTATCCTTCCATCTTGTTCTTGGTCTACCTAGTGCTCTACGTCCTTCTTCGCTTTCCATGTATGCTTTGTATGGAATGGTGTCACAAGGCATTCTCTCTAAGTGGGCAAACCATTTCACTTGCTGTCTTTGTATGTAATCCAGAATTGGTTCTGTGCCGACTTGTTCTCTTATGATCTCATTCCTGATCTTATCTCTTATGGTCACTCCTACAGCCCTTCTCAGACATCTCATTTCCGTGGTTACTAATTCTCTTTATGGTTTGTTGTGAGTGACCATGTCTGGCACTGGTAGCACAGAGTTGGAATAAATATGCTTTGAATAAGATGTCTCTTTGTGCTGATTGGGATTGTCTTATGCCTTAAGAGGGGGGCTGGCTGTCCCAATATTTTGTTTGCTTTACTGCATCTAATGTCAATTTCTTTATCCAATTTCCCATCTTCGGTAAATGTAGTTCCCAGATATTTAAACTCAGATGCCTGTTTAATGCCTTTGTATTCTATTGCTATGTTTAGATCTGTCTTCTTTATTCCTATTGACATTACTTCTGTCTTTTCAGTGTTGATTCTCATATTCGTTCGCCACGCCTAAGTCCCAAACGCCGACAGTACCCTCACTAATTTCAAAAAAATTCATGGCAAAAGCACATGCCACAAATAACGACTTTCAATCAATCATTCTACAGATATGCAACTTTATCAACGAAAAGGGTGCTACATCTGTAGACTTACCTATTCAGATAGGTCGATATGCGTACAAGGGAAATTTGTGGGTCGGCTACGATGACGAAGAAACAATAGCTCAAAAGGTAAGTTATGTGTTAGAGTGTAAGTTAATGTCGACAGGGTCGTTAGGCCGGGTACCTGCTTGTGTGTTCCAGGGTCATGTATGCTCATAACCAATATGTCGTTAAAGACCACTATGTAGCGGCCGTTTCTGTGAAGTCGGAGTACATCTGTCTAAGAAGCTAGGAACCAACAGCCTGCATACACATCATCAATTTCTGTAAAACAAACGTGCACGCAAACAAGAAGTTCTGGAACAAAAAGTCCAGAGGTGGACGAGCAGCCATAACATTCCGTAATTTACAGTCTGTGATTGGAAAGAAGAAGAAACAGACTGCGCGGAGTTGTATCCAGTGTGAATGGGTCTCTATTTGCAAAACGGATCCAGCAACCTTCCCCAAAGAAACATTTGCACTTATTAGCTCTACGACGCTTGGACGAAGCAACCCCGTGACCTTGATTCGCAAGGCAAACAGCTTCAGCAGTTCGCCACTGGGGGGCTATGTGCCTCTAACATATAATAGGTAAGTAATTTTGTTTAGATAAAGCAATATAGTATGACATTAACTTATTGATACCTTTGGTCAGGATACGGGACCTAATTAATCCACTGTTATATGGATAGATGACGGGGTCAGCATGTACTTTCCCTCCTGTTCTTGTGATCTCACCCTTAAATTACACAGACAGATGAATCATTTAATAAACTTTAACTTAAGTGTGGAATTTTGGTGTCGACTAACTGACGAGTGAGTGACTGGTGGGGCGGATAGGATAGCTGGGCCACGACCGGCTCCAGCTGACGGGGGTGCCGCTGACGTCACCAGGTCGGGCTAATGATGCGTAACGCAGTGGTTCTTAAACTGGGTGCCGAGGCACCCTGGGGTACCGTGAGCAGTAATCAAGAAAAGTCGGCTATAAATTGTGAAATTATTAAAGAAGACATGTAGATACTAGAATGTTGAGATTTAAGTTGTCTTTCCTCGCCACTGTCGAAAATAGTGTGTTTCTTGTTTAAGAACTGCTGCGTTGACGCATCGTTAGCCCGACCCGGTGACGTCACCAGCACTATCCGTCAACTAGAGCCGGTCGTGGCTGGGCTCACAAGCTGGAGACTGTATTTTGAATCTTGGTAAGGCCGTTGCAATTTTTTTTTTTTTTTAGGGCAAACATAAAATTCTAACCTTCACAATCCGTGGCAACAGCAACAAATCATGCGGCCTATAATTCTCAGGCTCAAAGTTCCCTCTCTTCCCACCCTGGTTGATTAATGTGGTAAATATCTTACCGGTCGTCTTCTTTTCCCAAGACTTTGCCTGGTATCTATTTAAAAGATTTGGAAGCAAGGCTCATGATTTAAAAATAAAACCTGACTAAATGCGGATACGGAATCAAGACCTTCATGTCAGCAGGTGATTGTTATACTACTGAGGCTCCCGGGAATGTTTAAACCGCTTATAAGAAATTAACATCGTGTTATTATATCATTTCAGACGTGCTATGCTAAGCAAAACGGTTATGGAGGGGTGTTCTTCTGGGCTCCAGACTTGGACGACTTCACTGGTCAGTTCTGTAACAAAGGAAACTATCCACTGCTGAAAGCTTCTAAAAACGCAATTAACTCACCATATACTTGCTCTAAGTAAGTCTTCTTTAGTGTATATATATACACACTCTCACACACACACATATATTATATTTTATATTTGTGTGTATGTGTAAAATAAACAAAAACATATTTGCACTAATTAGCTTACAATGAAAGAAGCAGAAAAACATAAATGGACACTGGAAACAGACAATTCAAAAGCCATAGGTACAATATGGGGAACTGAACTTGTTACCCCTTAAAGACGGAATCGCCTCGCTGTAGAAACAAGTGTACTTAGACGCATGCGCAGCTAGACATCCTAAAAAGGTGTCTGTTTTAGCCATGTCCATCAAACAGCGTGAATCCTAGACGGAGAGAATTGATCTCGAGCTATAAAACAAAATCTCATATTAACCAACCATAAGTGACATAGTAATTACAACTACAAATTATAAACATGATGGACCGAAATACTGCGCCTTTTCTTTACATAGCAGGTTTAAGGGAGATATTTGGTAGGCCGATTTACATCCGAACACGATACATAAGACAGACGTGGTTAGTGCCTTGTGCGAGAGCGTGTACGGTTCGAAGGAGCAGATGGATCACCATAGTCTGGTGAGATTGATGCAGTGGGGTGTGACGAGGGGTTCTGGCAGAAGTTCGAAACTCAGAGTAAAGCAAGACGGACGTTTAATAAAAATGCTACTGGCACTATTAGTATCAAAACTCTGCGCTAGCTGCTGAAGATAGGAACCCTGAGTGTCGGTTCTTGAATCAGATCAATCAACCATCTGAACGACCATAACATAGGGAAGTACACAGACGAGGAGCCCATGAACCCCAGATGCAATATATGGCAAAAGCAGTAGTAATAGTTCGTTGCAGATGTCGTCCCGAACACAAATATCACTATTTGAAGTAGCTTGAGTTTAACTTTTGTTCAGAGCGACATTAGGACCTCTTCTGATTGAGACTGAGCAGAGATGACGGCTGAACTGCCTACCAGAGTCACCAAGTCTGTATAGTCAACATGTCATAGTGTATTCCCAGGGTCGTGCTATCTACGAACTGCTTATTACTCGGGCATACAGTAAGATCTGCTGAAAATGATCTCCCATTAAGGCTGCGACATTTGCGAGGGAATTGAAAGAGAATCGATAATTCTCACGGGGAACACTCTCAGTCGCAGAATTGGATGCTTGCTACACATACTGTGCATGTAGATGGTAGGGCTGTCTGCAAAGTCAGCACAAACTACATGGCATTGTTGTTTGTGTAAAAAAAAGGTTGTGAGAACAATCCCCACCATTACGGTGCGTTTTGTATGTTTCTACATAATTTTTTTTACTCAAAGCAACATATAATTCATAATGAATAAGTGCATTTTATCATATGCCTGATCTGTCATTAGATTGCACAGGTTCCTTTGATGGGTTTCTAACAATTTATATATGCATAAGTGTGTGCTTGTGTGTATGTTTGTAGCAAATATATATATATATATATATATATATATATATATATATATATATATATATATATATATATATATATATATATAAGAGTTTGTGTGTATGTGTCTCTTTGCAACACTGGTAATGGCACACAGCATATGTTTTCCGTTTTGAAAGTATTATCAGTATTTTGTTTTAACTGAAGTTATTTTTCTACATTAACATCCAATGTTAAATATTTTGAAATCAAAGTGTTATGAGAATAATATAAACTTGTGAGATTAGCTCAATTCTTATTTTACTATACAGGACACTGTCTGGTGACATTGGCACCGATCTTCCGCCTGAGCCGTGGTATAATGCCGTGCTATAATGCGAATGCAGGTATTATGTGTTGTAAATCTGTAGATTACGCTTTTAATCTTTAGTTAGCAGGTTCTTTACAGAACATAGCTTCCCTACTCGAACCAGTTCTCCAGCCCTTCAGTACATCTTCAGTGTCTCGCATCCACATTCGCGGATCGTCTGCCCCTGCCTCTTTTTCCGGAAACTACTCTCAGTTTTACTAGATGATGCTATTGCTACTGTCTGATCTTAGATCTTCATGTAGTTAGGTCCTGAATGTGCCAATTTTTTCCCACATTTTTACGACTACAGTCCACTAAAACAGGGAAAATTGTTTTATGGCACACCTGACAGAAGGGGAAATTGTTTTAAGGCACACCAGACAGAAAAAAAAATGAAACAAAACAAAGATGAGTTTCTTTCCTTCTTTTCTTGCTTTTCTTTTTTTTTTTTTTTTTTTCAAATTGTTAATATCCACCCCAGACGGGACTACTGGTTTAGTAATAGTTAGTGTTTTATACGACTGATCAGGTTATGTGATTCTCATCTGACTGTTTCTCATTATTGAGGTGGTAATCCTTTAGGCTGCAATTCTGAAAGAGAAAGATACCTATCCTAAACCGTTGCATGATTAGGCAGAACATTTTAACGGCCCGACGTGAATTTTTTCGCGGCTTACCAGTGGACCACGGTCCACGGGTTGAAGAACACTGATGTGGAACATGGAAGTCTTCAGCCTGAAGATTAAGGGTCGTTTGGCTTGCGCGGTCGGCATCGAACTGTGCAGATGTGTGTTTGTGTGTGTGGTGTGTATGTGTGTCTCACTGACACAAAAGCCTTCATCATTTTACCGATGATCGAAACCGGGTCTCTCGATACAAAGCTCACAGCTTCAGAAGTTCGGACAGCCACTGCTGGATCAACAGATTGTCCGTCTTTGTTTAGCCTTTTGCCTCCATTTTTGAAAATTCATTTTTGTTTTTTAACTAAAATGAAGCTGTGTCTTAATAAAACCTTTACTATCTAAGAGAATAATCAGAAGGAGTTAATGGATAAACTAAATTACTATAATTAAAAAAAATGCTCCTCCACACTCCCACCCACCCACTCCCTTTCCCTCTCTCCCGCAACCACACCTCCACATCGCACGGGCTTAAAAATACGGTCAAAAAATGTTTAGTCTTGGAGTTAGCCTAACATATCGTCATATAGCTATGTGTCCAAACATTTCTCTGATCTCATTATTTTTTAATTCCTCCCACTTTATGTTAATTTTTGTTTTCTCAGACTGTTATTTTCAACACGATATATAAATATTTATATTGTATAACCATCTGCATTATCTGACGAATAACATGGCGCATAAACTGTTATTATTTCTAATGATCTGTAGAATAATCGAGTCCAGACGACCATGAAAAATACAACTACAGAGTTCTTGCAAGGGATGTTTTCTCCTAGTTTCTGCCACCTGCGTTCTGAGCTGCACTTGTCTTTAATTTAGCTAACTGGTGAATGAAATTGTGTAACCGTTCTTAACGATCGTTCTTAACGATTACTGTTTAGTTGTTGGCAATAAACGTCAGTATCGTATTTTTATTAGATTCCATTTTTCAATGTCAGAAAGACGTGTATATGTTGGCAAATGCGCTTTAAAATATTAACATGACATGTTTGTGGCGAAATATGGAGGCTCAGGCTTGTTAAGGCACCAGCAAATTTTAACAATAATAATTTATAAAAATAATCCCAAATAATAATAATTTATTATTAATATTATTAGTATTAATATTATCGAAAACATATATGGAAGTTGCGGAGATGTGTTTTATAGACGAATGATGGGAATACCCTGGACAGATAAAAAGAGTGATGAAGATGTCTTGAAAGAAACTGACCCACCAAGAGATCTGTCTGTCCACATCAGAAAGAAAAAAAAATTACATTCTTTGGTCATGTGATGAGAAAGAGAAAACGAAGTGACAGTAGGAAAGTTAAAGGGAAAGAGAGGCAGAAAGAGAGACCGAGAGAAAAGATGCTGGACAGTTTGACGTCATGACATGTAGGATCATCTGTATTAGAGTTGATTGAAAGTACACAACACATAACCCGTATCCTCCTAAGTAGAAAAGGAGTTTTAACATTAACAAATGCCAGTTTATATTTCTGAATAGTACCCCCACAATTTCTACAATTAATGCATTTGTTTGTAATATTTTTAGATTGAACCATATCTTAGTGTATATCAGAACTGTTAGAACCTCATGTCTAAGAACTGAAATTCTTCTGTTATTAACAAAAACCTGATACAATTTAAATGTTCTATGAGAAGTGGTGGCAGCATTTGCTTGCTGTACCATTATATTATGTCCACAAGGCAGACTATCTTTCTCATGAAACTGTTGGCAATTTGGACATGTTCCACACATTTCAAGTGTTACTAGATTTGTATCCATAGATTCACTGCCTGATTCTGACTCAGACATTTAATAGACTATTTTATATTCCTTGAAATTTTTTTTCTAAGGAGATAATCCTTATTAAATTAATTATAACATCAATGATTGAAGTATTTAATGGCCTTTTTATATTGATTTTCATAATCTGGGTTTTCGTCACACATCTTGCCATTTGGATAAGTTCTATGACAATAAACGCAATAAACTGGTTGCCATGTTCTGTTCAGTTGTCTTTTTCTAGTTGCGGTTGCACCTGGGTTGCTTTTGCCTTTACCATAATAGGCACTAGCGCCAGTTTCAATGTATTTTGAGGAGCAGGAAATGAAAATCTCAAGATGGGCTAAAAAGTAATTCTCACCTCACTTTTCCAATTCGTTCAAATAGCTTTGTTTTCTCGGTTGAATGTTGACAGTGGCTTTGGTAAGCGGTTGAATGTTGACAGTGGCTTTGGTAAACGGTTGAATGTTGACATTGGCTTTGGTGAGCGGTTGAATGTTGACAGTGGCTTTGGTAAAGACTGTAACATCTTATTTCTTTATAATAAAATCTACTAAAAGTTTGCAATTGTTTCTCTAGCTTCAGCCGAATCCATCCACTTGCCAATAATATTTTGGATTTCTGAATGATAATCTTTGAAAATCTAATCTGATTTTAGCTTCAGAAGAAGAGAGTTTTTCCAATAACCTGACGCATGCAAGTCATAGTGTCACATAATGCAATCTTTACATAGAGAAAATCACATCGCAGATGTTCAGGGACGGTTTTTAAAATTTTCAGTTTCGAATGCTAAGTGATTATGGAAGATAATTACCCACTACTGATTTTTAGAATTATCATGGAAATTCATTTGGAAAAGAAAGTTTGAAATCCCACTGCCAATGTCATCTTTCTCTGAGAAATCTCTAACGATGCTTGTATAGTTTTAAAATTTATGTTCTTCTTCTTTGATTCTCTCTTTTGAATTAATTCCATTTCTTTATTTCTTATATGAGGTTCTGTTTTTTCTTATTTCCTGTTTTAATTCTTGCAGCCACCTTCTCTCGATACTATTGCAACTCATTCTCATTTGAAATTATTTCTTGTTCAAATTTTTGTTTCCTGTAATATTCTTTCCTGTTCACGTTGTTTATTCTTAATCTATTTTTTCTTGTCTATTTAATTAGATTTCTTGTGCTTTTGCAGTTTTAATGCGTTGTTATTATTATTGCATTCTGTGTATTATGAAACTATTAGTATTCGATGATCTTAAGGTGTTGAATTCTTTTGGAACTGCAGGTTGTTTCTAATAAATGATTTGCCACGTTTGTTGATCAGTGGGCTGTGACGCAATTACCCACTTCCATAGCTTGATCAGATTTCATTCCACTCCTTAATTCCACACTCTACTGGGTGTTGTAATCGTGGCTGGAGAGGTAAATTTTGAAACCAATCCGACTGGAGGTACTGGTGTCGACAAGTTTCTTTTTTTCTTGGTGCAGACAGCCAACTGCAACTCACTATATTGTCGTCGGCATCACTTTTAGTACAGTCAACAGGGCTTCAGAATTGCCGTATAGTGATAGCCACTAGTCTTACGTTCATCTCTCAGTATAGACTTACACTTGAGTTTCTCGGCTACATTATATATCTGCTCCCTGCACGACCCACTGTATACAACAGTTCTGTTGCGTTTCTGTTGTTAGTAAGTTGACCGAAAACTTCAATCGTGGCCTTTCCTCCTATATGTGTTCATAACTTCTAAATTATTTCGTTCGGAAGGCCTCTATTTCTGCAATAACTCTGTTTACATCCAGTTTGGCTCCAGCCACTTGCAGACTTTTCACCCGTGCACTAAAAATCAACTCAACAGGTGAAAACATGACGACATTAACGTTACGATGCGTAATAAATTATTTATTGTGCATTCCCTCGCTGATTCTTTGGCCAGTACATGGCAAGGAATAAATATAGTCTAGGTGGTTATTAAATCTATCGAATATTACTTTAACTTATTAGGTATACGCGAAAGGACGCTCACAAAACAACAGCTTGAAATGACAACCTTTTTTTTTTTTTGACGAGCAAACACAAACAGTTCACTGCACCCAGCAGGTCCAACTCTGGCCAGGTTGGGTATCGGATTCTCACAATCAAATAGATGCACGCCGTCAATCAAAACCTTATTCAAAATATATTCTCCACTTCCCAAGCACACAGTTTCTAAACACAGCCTGGACTGACTCCTAGATCTTTCTATAGCAATAAATTATCTTCTCTCGTCCACATTCTGAATTGCCTGAAGCCCGTGACTTCGAACTTTCTCACTTCACCTGGGTTAAGCGCTTCGTTCATTTTAGCCAGCGTTTTCTCGTGCCACAGTCTGCCAACAGTAAATTAAATTATAAATATATTTTCATGACCTTACGTCATTCCTATTGCAACATAATTAATTTTTCGGGGAGAAAAGGACTGACTACACTGCCATATTCAGTTTTTGTTGCAGAGAGGACTTAGGCGTTGCCTACGCGCTTCGTAATGCCGTGGAACCTGGTACGATCACAGCTGTAGGCCATACGACTTGCGTTGGTTTCGACGGTGGTTTCAGGAAGTCTACCATCCAGAAAGCAATAGTAAACTACTAGACGTAAATTGGCCTAGAAAAACCACACACAAAAATGCTTTGGTTGTTCCTGCTGTGTCATGTAAAGGATATGCAACTAACTTGTAGAGATGAAAATAATTTCTATAGCAACTTACCCTGAGGAAAAGTCAGAAGCAAAATAAAGACAGGCAGTATTATTCTTCATGTCTAAAATAGCTATATGAATCACGATAATGAACAGCAGCAACATAATGTTAGCTAAAATTTCTAAGTAATAACAGTGATCTTTACATAACGAGTCGGTTGCCGATTTGTCTCTAAAAACATGCGTTTCATATTATACTGTTAGATTTAACATTTTGAAATGGCCCTACAATTTTCGCACACTGTAGTAAGTACATTGGGGGGAGGGGGCAATAGCTTTTTTCTAAGGGATCGAAGACATTAAGTAAAGGACCCTTCACCACCTCTTCACGTGTATTGTGCATATAGGGCTAGACCTATATTTTACAGACCAAGTGGAACTTGGTGCGTAATGTGCTTAGCATGACGCTGGCCGCCTTAACTTACCAGGTCTGCATCTTATAAGGTTGAGAAGACCAAAATAGTAATTTGCGATCGTACAAACCATCTCCAGTGATTATCAATGACCACGCAAACAGTCGCATATTTAAGTGAACGCGAGTAATCAGTTAGGTATCATTTGAGAGGAACACCATATTGACTGGCATATATAATGTCGGGGTCTCCCCGGTCTCTGTTTGCCTCCTGCTCTGAAGGTCGTGGGATCTTTCCGCAGACGAGTCGTTCAGTTTACAATTACAATTTTTATTAGGATCTCTGCGGATCGTCGCAGAAGCTAAATAGTTCGTGCTTTAAGTGGTATTCTCAGCAGGCGGTTAGCCATTCTGCGGAGGGAGGCCCAGCTAAACGGGTTAAAACCCTTCGCAGTGAAGTTGATACTCTCGACTTTAACCGGTAACATGTAGGAATAAACTCACAGGGAGCAAGTACAGCAGGGATCTACCAGTCGTCAGTAGAAATTATCCTCGTCGACACGCGTTTCGGCCCACGATTCCTAGACCATTCGGAGGTGGGCCCTCCTGAGTTCATGAAGCTCAGGGCTGGTTCCCCGCTGTACGGAATTACCGGATGGTGTTATTCTTTCGGCCAGAGACAAGACGACTTGGTGGTTTCGCAGGAGGTACTGTGAGATAAGAAGTCGCCACGGCAGCCTAATTAAAGCAGTCAGAGTGCCTGGACGACCGAGCGACAAGCTTACTTTGGTTTACCGGACACATGTTGGACTTTTATTAGCAGTTGGCAGAGGAACACTGGCAGACAATTCGGACACGATGGACTTTCAAAGGGGTGAGAAAGCCTTTTCCACTAGACACCCGGACCAGCTCACCAAGGCCCGTCCCCTACGTTGTTGCGCTGCGTCCAAAGCCAGCTAGAGGCCCTTTCGGCTGCCTCTCCCAGTTTTTTGAGTGTTCGTTTCCGTTCATTACCGCGCAATCCTAGTTCTTTCACCACATTGTAGAGCGAAGTGGAAACGAGGCCTCTCGCTCGCACTTCGACGGCAAATACCCGTACTGTGTAAGCCTGTTTCTCCTCAGACCGGCTGCTAAATCACTGTACTTCTCGAGCTTGTACAAATGATTCTCCTCCATACGCGACTCAAACGGGACAGTCAACTCAATCAGGATGAGCTGCCGTTTTTGCGCAGAATGGAGAAAGATGTCCGGTCGCAGGCCGGTTTTACGGATCAACTCGGGTACCGCTCATGGCCTGGCAGATCAACCGCCAGTAACCAGTCCCTCGCAGAGTCTAGCACAGATGGAGCGAATGCGTTTTGGTTGACCTTACTTTTTGGAACCTGCCCAGCCTTGAGGAAACGAATGGGGACGATGCTAGAACTGGCTCTGGCGTTAGCCCTCATTCTAGCCTGGTCGACAACGGCTGCTAACTCTTTTAGCACCTTGTTGTGTCTCTAGGTGTATCGGCCTTGACCTAGGGCTTTCCTGCACGCGGACAGGACGTGCTCAAGAGTTTGCTTCGATTTACACAACGGGCAAGTCGGATCGTTGGTCGCAGACCATTTAACCATGTTAACACCGGACAGTAATACATCGTACGCCGAACGAACGATAAAGCTCAGTCGCAGCGGGGTCATCCGCCAGATCTCACCCCATGTGAGTATTTTTGGCAATGCGCTCTCCAGGCTGACCTAATGGCCCTGCTGCGACTGCTGGGCTGCTTTCTGGACCCGAACCTCGTTTTCGTTGTCCCTCACCGTTTGTATCACCATGTCTCGGCGTTCTTTGGCTGAGGCCTTTGACCACCAATTGACTTTCCCGTGCCCTAGGCCTCGACGGTCGGTTTGTGTGTATCCCATTATCTCTCTCAATTTTAGTGCGTTCTGGGCAGATTCTATCGCATCGAGGACTCTCCACTTGGTTCCAGTCTTTAGAGCGGGCTGGACAGCGATGACATTTGGGTCTGAAGACTCGCGTAAGAGCATGGCGAGCCTTACCTTGCCGACTTTAAACTCTTCGGTTATTGATTTGAACGGAAGTACCAGCTTAGCCTGCTTACAATACAGAGCCACGTCGGTCAGACAAGGCGGTGCACCAATCCACTTTCTCAAGGCTGTGTTGATTTTCTTCTCCATGGTTTCCACTGCAGTCATCGTCACCTCGTAGACTAACAGTGGCCATAGGAGCTTCGGAATCAACATGAATTGGAGACACCATACCTTGAATTTTCCGATCAGCCTGCATCGCTCTATCGCGAGCAGGCCTGTAGCCAGTGACTCGTGTATTCGCCGGACCTCCGCTCTATCAGATAACTTCGAATCGTAAACGCGACCGAGACTCTTCACCGGTTTCTCCAGAACCGTAGGGATCTTGTTCCTTGCCACCGTAAAACTGATTGCCGACACCTTGCCCTTATGGATTGACAGACTCCTCGACTTCTGCGGTTTGAACTGCATACCGCTCCATTGGACCACCGCGTCCAAACTTTTCAGGATCGTGCGGGCAGACTCCTCGCTGCCCGTTATTATAGTCGTGTCATCCATAAATGCGCGTAGTGGCGGCCACCAGTGATCCCCTATTTGAAGGCCCTGTCCGTAGCTGGCCGCCCCGTCTAACATGATCTGCATTGCCATGACAAACAGTATAGGTGAGATCGTACAGCCCATAGCTATCCCAATCTGAAACTCAGTCCACCTCGTGGTAAACGTCGAGGTAGAGAAGCGCAAAGTAAAATATAAATACGCTTAAATATACTTCAAGGCTGCAAAGCTTTGCAGAATTAATTCCACAGATCACTGGATAAGGGAAGCTGAGGCGAGACAGAAGCAGAAACACACTGATCCAGAATGTGACTGGAAGAAAGATTAATCACGAAAACTACCAGTCTAGAGTATGTGATTGTCAGAAATGTAAAGAATTGAAAATGTAAATCATTTTCAGTATCCCAACGAGACACTTAGCTATAGGACTGTAATTTTGACAACTGTGGTGATATTTGTCGATCACAAAATAAAATTACTAAAACTATACCATGATTAGCAAGAGGGAGCGGAAAAGAACAAGGTCTACATGTTACATATACGAGGGAATGTTTTAGTCCAAGTCTTTACCTTATTTACCATTCAACATTTGGAGTCTGATCAAGAAAAGAGTGAAAGACACATGTGCACGTGATTTACACACACAAACACACACACACACCCATATATGTTTGTATGTATATATATATATATATATATATATATATATATATATATATATATATATATATATATATATATATACATACATATATATAAGGTCCGACAAGTAATGAAACTGATTTTATTATCTCCAAAACAAAAAGGTTATATGTGAATCAAAGCATGTGATCCAAAGAGGCAACCTTCGTTTATAATTTGGCTACTTTTATTTGCCGCTTGATTTGCAGATAACAAACAAGCCGCCATTTTGTTAACCTAGGAAGTGGTGCATTATTACGTAATCAGCATAAAGTAAAAAAAAAATCACTTTAAATTCTATTCAAAACTTAGGAAAGCGCCATTGCCACAGTCTAATTAATGCGACAAGTTTATAGGGATACTTGTTTATCTCGTGCACATATTTGAAACTGGTATTCACTAATCGAAAGTGCTATGGAAATAATTACTAATGCAACTAGACCTTGATGCTCAATTTCTGTTTGTATTGAGGAACTCATTGCCAAATTCCGAGAACAGATACAAGAAGATCATTGCTGGGCTGTGAGGATGATGGTAGATGATTTTGGTGTTAATACAGAGAATATTCGTAACTTTTTAGTGAAAGATTTGGGCAAGAAAAAAAGTTGCTTTTCGGTTTGTATTCAACACCTGGCAATTGTGTCCCCTTTTTCACGACAACACACCAGATCAAAGGGCGGTAGTTGTACAGGAATTTTGGGCACAAAAACGCATGTCCTAAACCACCCACCCTGTTACCCAGATTTATCTACCTGTGAACATTTTCTGTTCCTAAAATTAAAGTTGCCATTAAAAAGACGCTACTTTGACAACAGTGAAGGCATCCAATGGGCCGTAACATCCTCTTTAAGGGTCATAACGATAGATGAACTACACTGGTCGTTCCAGTGTTCATTAGATGGTGCCACTCGCTGTATCAATGCACAAGTACCTTACTTTCAATAAAGGGTTATATCTTCAACTGTTGACTATTTTAAGTAATATGGAATTAATCTCATTACCTAATTGTTGGACTTTGTATTTAAAGGAGCAGGGAGACATTTTCCGCCCGCATTTTCATATGACCTTGCTACGCCACTGAAACTATTATCTGATATGTTTCAAGGAGTGAACAGGCTTCGCAACTAAGATATTTATAGAAACTAGATCCAGACATGTGTCTGCAGAGAATGCTAAAACTATGCGAATAGACATAATGGTGTCTGTAGCTGCGTAATGACATAGCGTAATGACATAGACGGAGAAGTCGAATGATGTATAGCCGTACATGCAATAGTATCAAGTATTACTAATAATGTAGGCACACACATTCTATCAGAATACGAAAAGTAGTCTGGTTATGGAGATCATAGCAGTAACTAAATCAATACCATGGTTAGAAGCAGGAACCTTCACGTTCTCAGTGATTCAGTACCTGTTCTTTCAATGGCTGGAGATCCTGAAGCGGTCAAGGATGACAAAGGATAGTTTAATGTTTGTGCCAGGGCAGGCAGGTGTAAGCGAAAATGAATAAAGAGAAGGGCTACTTTGGAATGCAGGGGGACAAAGGTCAGAACTGATATACTGGAAGCTCTACTGACTGACTTTCCACCCTACCAGGACATCACACAAGCGATAAACACCCGATGACACAAAGTGCCACCATGTGGATGAGGATCACTGTGGAGAGGTCCCAGAAACCGCGTTCAGACAATTGGCCATATTCATGGCCTGCCTATATTGCGGCCCCTGGCAAAAGCCAGGTTGGGGCTTCAAATAACACAAAATTGCATCCTCAAAAGGACGAAACTGGATTAACGAAAAGCTCTGCAAGACTTTACTCTTTAAATACCATACAACGCACCATGTTTGGCAGGATATTTACATCAATTTGAAATCATCCTTTCTATGCTTCTGTATTTTTAAGTATAGTCAGGCAACACATTTGTCTTCTACATTTTGCTGCATGTTTTGTCGCCGAGGACGTAGTATGCCCTTAATTGTGTAGTCATTACTGTCGTAACAGGTCATCAGCTATGATCTTCTGGTACTGAAAGAGTTCAGATGCTTGCCCGAATTAGGTGATGATAATGAATCTTTAACCATGACAAAACTGCAAGAACAGAAAGTGAAAAGTCTGACTGTCTGACTGACTGACTGACTGACTGACTGACTGAATGACTGACTCACTGACTGACTCACTGACTGACTCACTGACTGACTCACTGACTGACTCACTGACTGACTCACTGACTGACTCACTGACTGACTCACTGACTGACTCACTGACTGACTCACTGACTGACTCACTGACTGACTCACTGACTGACTGACTCACTCACTCACTCACTCACTCACTCACTCACTCACTCACTCACTCACTGACACACACACGCACAAACACACACACACAAACGCACGCACGCACGCACGCACGCACGCACACACGCACACGTGCACACGCACACACAGACACACACAGACACGCACACACACACACGCGCACACGCGCACACGCGCGCACGGACACGGACACACACACACACACACACACACACGCACGCATGCACGCACGCATGCACGCACGCACGCACACGCACACACACACACTATGTAGGAAGCCATAATGAAATAATAACCAAACACAGAACCGGTGCCTTTCGTCAGCTGCTACACGATGAAAAGCGGACCCTAGCACCTGTGGGCAGAATCATTTGATGAAAGGCAGTGTGGATGATCTACTACCGCGTGGAGGTGCAGTTGGGGGTTTTCCTGTCGCTTACAGTGCTAACATGTATTTAAAAAATAGCTCGTGGCTCCCAGGTCGACGCAGCCTTAAATGGGTACCAGGTGCAGTCCTGGGAAGTTAAGGCGACTTGTTTAATTTGACCACATCACCCACTGGGTGCTGATTAGTCTATAAAATATAGATCGACCCCTATTAGCCCAATACGCCTGACGGCTTGAATGGGGGTGCCCTCCTTTCCCCAATGTCTGCGTGCGAAGACATATATGATTTAAACTTGTGCAATGATTGCCAACTCCGTTATTATCATAGTAAAGTAGTATGCAAAGCACTTGCAGCATTTAGTTTTTTAAAAGAAGGTAATGTTTTTTTTTGGGGGGGGGGGGGGGTGGAAGGGGGGGGAAGTTTCTGCTATTCCTAAAATCTGTGGGTTTTTTCCCACTAAGCCTGACAAAGTATTTTCTTTTTTCCTCCTATACATTAACGAATACGTATTTCATCTAACATCACATTATAAAAGGACACCAAATGTGAAACAAGAAATAAATGCAGTAATACAGTTAGGTAAAAATTCTGAGTTTGTTTTAATTATGCATAACATAGGTCGTGTACACTTTACGGGAAGCCGAACTTTTTTTTAAAAATGACCTTGGCTCCCAGGTCGACACAGCCTTGACTGGGTACAGGGTGGAGTCCCGGAAGTAAAGGCGGCAGCTGTGATGCTGACCATATCGTCCATCTTGTGCCGACTGGTTTATAAAAATATAGGTCTAGCCCTACATGCCCTATACGCCTAAAAGCGTGGAAAAGGGTCCTTTACTTCTTCTTTTTTAACAATATACAGTCCGCGCTAAATGACAGTGATTGTCATCGAGCGCTAGATCGTCTATTATTCTTCCCAACAACCTTCAACTGCAAAGGTGACGATGATAGTGTTAATGATTCTACTCATTCTTCTTCTTCCTCTTCTTCTTCCTCTTCTTCTTCTCCCTCTTCTTGTTTTTCTTCTTCTTCTTATTCTTTTTCTTCATCTTCTTTTTCTTCTTAGACTTCTTCTTGTTGTTGTTCTTGTTCTTGTTCTTCTTGTATTTCTTCGTCGTCGTCTTCCTAACTGGTGTATAAGCATACATTGATAGTCAATTAGGTTAATTTACAGTAAGTCTCTGTTGAACACATAAACTGTGAACCATTACAGTTTCTAAACAAAAATTGTTCTTAGTGAAAAATCGCTGTTTCCAAACATAGGTTCATTTCCTAATGCTGAAATTGCAAATTTAATGGGATGAAACAGCGGGAGAAAGCAATTTCTTTTTTTTTTTAAATGCAGGCTCCTGCTCCACTGTACAATGTCAGTGTTTTTGTATGACAGTTTCCTTTTTCAGAACGATCCAGCTCACCCACCTGGCTTGGTGGACAAGCTTACAGATGTATATGATTTTTACAGTGATATTTTATCACTTTTCATAGCACAGTTCTTGCAATATTAACTTCAGAGACTACGCCAAAGTATTGTTTGAGGAGTGCTTTGAAGCGACCGTAGCATACTTTAAACACGTAAAGAATACTTGATAAACATTCCAACAGCTTTCATTGTTTAAGAAGTCAATAATAGGCACGGGTATGAATGAATGAATCAAGAATTGACATCACTTCATAAGGAACATTTTCAAACACGCTCTGTCCCCTCCTTTAGTAGCCAACGAAGAGTTGACATGCTTATAGGGCCAGTTGCAACCTGACTGAAATTCCATCTTTGTTTTCCGCTCAATGCTGAATATCACACGAACATCTACCTCCCCTTTTCTGTCCCTGAGGGGGGGGGGGGGGGGTGGTGCAGAATTTGTCTTTAAATGAATGGATTCTACAAAATATATGTTCTGTTGCAGTATCCATTTGATTACATAAAGCTTTCACCACATCCGCTTTATCATAAAGTAGCTCGACGCCCAGAAATGCGATAGCAGCTAACCTAGAAGCCTGATCGTTACCTCGAACACCTGAATACCGGGATAGAGAATCAATGATATGCTTCTTGTCTGGTTCTTTTAAAATGAGGCAAGCCAAGATTCAAGTTTTTGAAGCAGGCTTTGTGAGTCTGTTACAATTACAACATTTCGGGCTCTGCTGCTCCCATGGCTGCAGATGACTGACTGGACCATGAACTTGGTGTTTAGACAAGTGTGGCTAGAATTTATAGCAGATTAAAAAAAAAAAAAAGACCGTCTCTTGCTGTTATAATTTTTTTAAATGAGCAAAAGTATGTGGCTGGGGTGACAGTGCTTATTTAAAGAAATTGAGGACAGACTACAACAGCAAACTCACATCCTAAAAACTGGAACACATTCAAAGGTAGTAGAAATCCTTTGCTCATCAACTATTATCTGTGACAGCAGCCGTCTTTCGTCGATGTAGTCAGGGTGCATGCTAGTTGCCAATTAATGTTTTGTTATGCTACTTCAACTGATTTCGCTGCTCAGTGGGCATTCCTAAGCAGGCTCAGCCACCCCCCCCCCCTCTCCCGTAATAGCAGTCACCCCAAGGTACATCTACTGATTGTCCCCATAATAGGTTGGTTATAATGTCTCCTATCTTGACCCAGAAGATGGCACTGATGTTTCTATCCATTGCCCTAATTTCTCTTGATAATATTATTGCATAGACGCTCTTGAGTTTCTATGTAACTGTGTGTAAGAAGAAGTATTATAAAGATCCATTTTTTTTGTCGTCTCACATATACCAGATTGTAAACTAGGGTTGTCGTTTTCTGTATGTGTCTTGCACTTCTCAGAGGTCAAATTATATAAACAACTAGCTGTACCCGGCCACGCGTTGCTGTGGCATAGTTTGGCTACATGGAAATGAAAGAAAATAGAAATCGCACGTGTCTAATACAATCATTGTCTGCTCAGATATAGAGATAGTCTTTGATCCCTACCCCCCCCCCCCCACAACTAAATCCACCTACTACCCTCTGCCTCATCAAATTTAAGTCATTACCCCCCTCCCCTCTTCCACCGACTACTGCTTTCTCCCTCTTCGAAATATTTTAAAATCATTACCTGGCGATATTTTTTGTTGCTGTAACTGACATTGACATCCCTGTCCATCTGGACTAAAATGGGGAGTAGGAATTGTAATAGGTAGTGAATGGGGCTAGTGTAATATTTACCACATCATCCTTCAAGTACCAGTACAACTACTAAAATAATGTCACTGCTATCTGTGTTACCATCGGAGTAGACAGAGAATCGTGAGCCAGAAGATTTGGTTCCGCATGGCTAGTGCTGTCGCCACAGACTGGTCAGGTTAGGATGTATAATTTCACTTGCCGACAGAAAAACGCCATAACCTTACCGGCGGTCTTCACATGAGAGCACTATGGTGTAACAGCCAACCACAACTATTACTGCTGCTGCTACTTTAAGTGGGTAAAGCAGTAACTGTGACTTAAAGCTCTCTCAGTAAATAGTTTGCTCCCCCCCCCCTTCCCCAAATTCACCGACAACTCTTTCCCTCATTGAAGTAGTTGGGAGAAAAAGAAAAAACTTGAAAAGCAAATGAACACAGGAAAAAAAACACCATAATTAGGAAATGAACGCCATGGTAAACAGCACAGCTTATAATTCCAACGCAGATGAAATAACTAAATCTTAATGAAAATAAATGAAAATCTATAAAATTTTAGCGTAACCATGCAATCGGAAAGTTTAATAATGCAATCATAAGTATGCGAAATGGTAAAATTTAATTATCAAATGGTTTACCCATTTACTTGCCTTTTTTTTTATATTAAGGCAACATGGCTAGCGCTGTCACCACGACAGAGCAGATGAGGATAATTTTAGTCCGGGGTAAAAAAAAAATTAACTACTGCGGATTCGAACCCAGGTCTCCCGCACAGGAACCCAGTGTTCTAACCATTCGATCACGCAGCCACTTAATCGGATAAACGAAAAGAGAAGTTAACTATTAGAGATGTGTGTCACTACTTCTGTGTCCTGATTAAAACACAATTCAAAACCGCAGGCAATTGTTTTCTCGTAGACAGATACTCCAGATATATTAATGAAACGGCACAACAATAGAAATCGCACGTGTCTAACACGGTTAATGAAGTTAATGTCGCAGTCAATGTCTGCGCCGACGTCGAGAAAGGCCTTGATGCCCCCCCCCCCCCCCCCCCCCCCCCCCCATCAAAGGTTGTTTGAAAAAAAAAACAGAAAATAGAAATCGTGTTTAATATGGTTATTGTGGCAAATATAGATATAGTCTTGTTTGCTGTACCTAGACCTACTCTATGTATTAGAGAAGGCGTTGGCTGCACGTAACTCACCGGCGAATGGCGGAAGCCTTGCGTTCTGACAACGGCGGCGCATGCGCAATTACTAACGTGGCTATAATTAGAAATCACTAAAGTTATACATATTAGTTGCGAATATTATGGCATAAATTGTGGTCACCTATCTCTAACAGTGACAGGTTGAATTTCAAACCACGATGGTTCAAAATCCGGTGTCAAAACAAACATATCGTTAAAATTTCAGCTAAATCGGTTCAGTAGTTTCCGAGTCTATAGGGGGCAAACAAACACACAAACATTGATTTTTATATATATAGATCATCTGTAGTTAAAAAAAAAATCTATTTCGCATTATTACTTACTGCGTATTGGGAAACCTTGGTTTTCGAACACTTTTATGTAGGAATTTGGTTCGAGAACTCCCCGTGTGCGTTTTAAGGTTCCACTTGTTAGAAAAAGACTAATAGGATCATGCCTTCCCAGCAAGGATGTCAAAAGAGTCAAGTAACTGACGGAGTGCATCTGCCTGACACGCATACAAATAAGTCACTTCTGTAAAACGAATGTGCACGCAAAACACTCAGGCCCTGGAACAAAACTAACGCAGGAGTTTGTGAACGCGAAGAAGAAAAAGGTTTCGATAACTAAAGTACCACTTGAGCTGCACTGATTTATCGTTTTTTATTTTTATTTTTATTTAATTTGTGATTGTATTCTTGTAAAACTGGCATTTGTGTCACGTTAATTTTTTTTTTCTAGGCTCCTTGTATGTGTACAACTTTAGTATAGTTCAACCCAGATGGTAGATTTTGTGTTTTACCTTAGTAAGTAAATAGGTTTTTTTCACCTGAGTAGTGCATAGGGGATACAGTGCTAGGCCAATATTTTAACATTTTGAAACTCCCTGGGTGCTGGGGCCAATAACACCCCAGCTGCGCTTACTTTCTATTGCATTATTGCAGGTTTATGACAAGTCGACTTGACAGCCAAAATCAAAAACAAACAAATACAAGAAAAAAAAATTTCCCTTTAACGCGGTTGATATTGGAAAGAACAACAATACTGTCAATAAAAAGAACATAAAACTGATAGATTTTTTGCACTGATCATGTAATCATAGAAAAGATGTGTTTTTCTCTGTTAATAGATAATGAAAGCATTAACACATTTAAAATAGGCTTGTTCAATATGTGTTGACACAATGATGGTGTTTCATTTACAGTTGTTTAGAGTCTACACTCCTATTAAGAATATGAGAGCACAGAATGTAGTTGAGACACAAATACATGTAATGAGCACTTTCCCAAAGGTTCTTCAGCTAACGATGCAGTTTTGTTTCAGAAACAAATTTTTAATTATTGTTTTTGTCCAAGTAGCATTTATAATGATCACAAGCATCGTCGTCTTCATTCATATGATAAAAGGGATCATTATCATCCTCATAATGATCACTGTCATCAATATTTTTGTCTAATTAAAAAACACATAACTTGAAAGACATTGCTAGCGTGATGGGAAACTTAGATATATTACAGTTCTCCAAAGATTGTATATTACTTTGTTTTTCCTCTTCTTATTTTTCTTCTTTTTCTTTTTACTATTATTATTATTATTATTATTATTATTATTATTATTACTATTGTTATTATTATTATTATTATTATTATTATTATTATTATTACACTTTTTTTTTCCTCCTGAACAATTAGTGGACAATAAAGCAACATTATTTCAAGCCTTTGGCACGCTGCATTCACATAGGAATGCATTCAATTAATGAGCAACCAAAATGAGTAATTTAGTGGCTAAGAGAAGAAGAAGAAGAGTCTTACAGAAATGAACATCAGTCTTATTAGTGCTCCTGACAGAGCTCATCAGCGAATGTTACATCTCCCCCTGACACTTCAATGAGGTATAAGGTGGAAGAGAAGAAGAAGAAAAGAAGAAGTCAGACTATCACAAGAATATCATACATGTTTTATCATCATTTTATTGCCATAGTTTGAGAAGAAAGAAATTTACATATACAACAGGAAAACGAGTATACGGGAAGAGAACGAAATTTTACTTTCCCTCTATTTGGGGAGGGACAGCCACACACAAAAGGGGAAATGGGGGAAATGGGGGTGTCAAGACATACACCGACTGAAGTCATATCACGAACTGATGCCTAAATGCTAGAAACAGGAAGATGCAAAAGAAAAAAAAAAGGAAGAAAAGATGAAAATGTTAAATTTAGATCCTCCTCGGTTTTTCTCCTTCTGCGTAGACAAAATAACAACAGTAGACACAGCAGACAGTCTATAGAAAGAAAGAAGAAAAAAAAACGATCTCAGTGAAGTAAATACTGGAAGTGTAATCTAGATAATATTAAATAATAAATACAATCATTGACATCACAGAGACAGTGGTGAGTGGTAGACAGCAGAAACCATATCTTCTTCATCTTATTCAGCATTCAGAGCTCGTGATGTTCATTGCTGCAGATATTACCCCCTCCACTCATCTCGCTTACTAGCATCATTCTGTGAGGAAAAATGCACTACGACTATCCCTTCTGAGATTCCCCTTATGTCTGTTGCTGAAGTGTATAATTATCTCATCAACTTGAAGCAAACAAACTCCTCTGGCTTGGATGGAATCAGTAATCGAATCCTTCGATGTGCTGCACCTGTCGTTAGTGATTCCTTAACGTTTATATATAATCAGTGCCTTGCCAAGAACTACTTTCCATCAGCATTTAAAATTGCCAAGGTTTATCCTCTGCTTAAATCTGGTTCAGCTGACAACAATTCTCTAGGCACCTATAGACCCATTTCTCTACTATCTTCACTATCTAAACCATTAGAGAAACACATACATAAAATAATGTTTCAGCATTTAAATAACAACAGTCTAATAGTCGATAGCCAGTCAGGGTTCAGACCTAAACACTCTTGTCAAACTGCGCTGACAAAAATGACAGACAACTGGCACCCTAACATCAACAATGGCAAAATTTGTGGTGCCGTATTTGTTGACTATAAGAAAGCCTTTGACATGGTTGATCACAATATTTTAATTAGTAAACTAAAGACCTTAAAAACCAACGAAAATTTAGTGACATTAATAAAGTCATTTTTGTCTGATAGGCAGCAGGTAGTCTCCCTCAGTAACCGTTATTCAAAACCCACACAGTTAAATATAGGCGTTCCTCAGGGTTCAACATTGGGTCCACTACTGTTTGCTACTTATATTAATGACCTTCCGTTACATCTCAGTATAACATGTGATCTGTTTGCTGACGACTGTACAATATATACTAGTTATGACAATTGTAATGAATTAGAACGTTCTTTACAGAAAGAAATAGATAATCTCATAAAATGGAGCAATGATAATCGCATGCAAATTAACATTAATAAAACTAAATCTATGGTGATAACAACTAGGCAAAAGCTACAAACATTAGCTGTACACGAGCCACCGCTTGAGCTCATCGTTGACAAGCTACCTATTGTTAATGTAGTTGAACACAAAACATTAGGTGTTTTAATTGACAGCCACCTAACTTTGAATTCCCATGTTCATGCCATGACCAAAAAAGTAGCACAAAAAGTATATCAACTTGGAAAAATTCAGCACTTTCTGGACGAAAATACACGTAAAATATTTTACGTATCCTACATTCAAACGCATATTGACTATTGTTCCACAATTTGGGACCGCTGCTCCAAATCTAATGTCAAACGGTTGAGTTCTCTACAAAATAGGGCCTTACGCCTAGTTTCCGATAGAAACTACGTCGAAAAAAATCTGTTATACGGACATCTAAGGCTTCTGCCATTTAGTAAACGTTTAATTTTTAATAAGGCCAAATTTATTCACAAAATCCTATCTAAAGATACTCCACATTACATCGACCGATTTATTCAATCTAATCCTAAGAATAGCAAGCGACTAGGTTTATTACATTTGCCTAAACCCAGAATTGATTTATTTAAAACAAGTCTAGCATATTCTGCTGCTCATTTATGGAATCATCTTCCACCCGATCTGAAAACTACAAAAAGTCCTTACTCATTTAACCGCAAACTCTTTCATTTCATCATTATCAGTGATTAACTGCCACCTTAAATGTAGTTAATAATCCACAATGCATTACTAGTTATAATTAATTGCAGTGCGTATGATATGTTTGTATGCGGATATGTATGACATGCAGGCGTGTGTAGGCGTATTTGTGTATGTATGATTATGTGTATGCATGGGGTAACTGTATACGTTTGTGTGTACGTATCTGTGTGTAGGCGTGTGTCAGTGAATGTGTCTGTGTGTATGGTGTCTGGGTGCTTGTCTGTAGGTGTGCCCGTGAGCGTGTCTGTTTTTGTGTCTCTGTGTTGGCTCGTCCATATGCGTGTTTTCATGTGCATATGTATGTGTGTCTGTAAGCGTGTCTGTGTGTGTGTCTGTCTGAGTGTCAGTGTGCGTGTCAGTCTGTGTTGTGTGTCTGTGTGTGTGTTTTTCTTTAAATGTCTATCTGTATGTGTGGCTGCGTGTGTGTCTGTGTGTATGATTGTATGTGGATATGTGTGTGTGTGGCTTGGCTGCATGTTTGTCCGTGTGTGTGTGTGTGTCTGTCTGTTTGTGTAAATCTATGCTGTGTCTGTAGGTGTTTCTGCGTGTGTGTCTGTGTGTCTATGCCTGCATGTGTCTGTGGCTGTGTGTTTTTCTGTGTGTTGTTTCGTGTGTATTTGTATGTTCATCTTTTTGATAATGTGTGTGTGCGTCTGCATGTGTGTGTCTGTGCGAGTATTTGTGCGTCTGCGGGTTTGTTAGTATGTGTTTGTGTATGTCTCTGTGTGTCAGTGTGTGTGTGTGTGTGTGTGTGTGCCATTATGTGTCTGTAGGTGTGTATGGCTGCATGTGCATGTGTGTCTTTCTGTGGCTCTGCGTGACTTTGTGTGTATCTGTGCGAGTCTCTATTGGTGTGTCTATTATATAATGTCTGCGTGTCTCTGCTTGTGTTGGGTTATGCGTCTGCGTGTATGTCTGTGTGCGTATGTGTGACTGTGTGTGTATATCTGTATATGTGTGGGTGTTGCGCATGTCTATGTGTTTGTCTGTTTCCCTGCTTTTGTGTGTGTATGTGTTTGTGTGTGCCCGTGACTGCATGTGTGTGTGTCTTTATGTGTCTAGGTTGTATGCGTGTGTGTTTCAGAGAGTGTGTATGTGTGTGTATGTATGTATGTATTTTTGTATGCATGTATGTATGTATGTGAGTTTGTATGTATTTTTGTATGTACGTAGGTATGTATGTATGTGTGTATGTATGTGTGTGCATGTTCGTGTGTATGTGGATGTATGTGTGTACTGGGTGCCTATGTGTTTGTGTGTAAGTGAGTGATTGGGCTTGTGTGTGTATGTGTGTGTGTGTGTTCGCGCGTGAGCGTGCGCACATATTTTACC
>CAJHNH020008323.1:0-125000 GCA_905116865.2 Candidula unifasciata | reverse complement strand
TTTGTTAACCCAGTCAGAGGTGCATTGTCACGAAATCAGCATAGAGAAAAAGAAGCTAACATTTAATTCTGTTTAAAACTTAGAACGGATACAGGAAGATCGTTGTTCGACTGTGAGGATGATGGTAGATGAATTTTGTGTAAATACAGAGACTATTCGTAACATGTTAGTGAAAGATACGGGCAATCAAAAAAAGTTGCTTGCTGATTGGTAGTCAACACTTGGCAATTTGTTTCTTGCTAATGAAAATGCACCGGCTGAAAGGGCGGTAGTTGTACAGGTATTGTTGACCAACAAACAAGTGCGTGGTCTCAACCATTTACCACGAAAATTGACTTACAAGGACAGATACCGCACAGATGAGGGCATCGGGAAACCACAAATGGTTGATGGCACTGTGATAGCTTGAAAGACTCCTGGGTGCCACAATAAAAATCATCAGATTTACTGCAGTCCACTGAAAAAGAAATATCCTGTGTACATGATATGCATCCTAGAATATTCGCCGTAACACCCCCCCCCCCCCACCTTTTTTTTTTGGCCCCCGCCTCCTTTTTATCTTGAAAAAGAAAAAAAAAACTTGTTATATTTTCTTTTTCTACTTCTTAAAGTTCAAGCCGTTTGGTGTGGGTAGTCATGTTTATCCACAACATTCTCGTTTTCTTTCAATCAACCCTGACACGGATGATTTTCCATGCAGTAGTGTCCCTCAAACCATGATCTTTACGTTTGGTCTCCCTCTGTCTCTTCCCACCTCCAACTTTCCTACTGTCACGATGTATACTAGTTTTGTCGTTCTCATAACATGACCAAACCTTTCTGAAGTGGAGAATAATGTCTCTTCGTGAGTCAGTTTCTTTGAAGACATCATCCTATTTGTATTAACCCTACCCAAAATTCATCCAATTATTATAAAATTTTGTTTATATATTGATGAAAATGCCTTCTTTTAGAATTTGAATATAAGGGCTACACATTTCTTGTCACAGTGCGTTTATGAGCCTATAGGTGTCGTCTACTTCAATTTGAGCTACACTGGTTCAAGAATCGACACCACATCACTCGGGTCATTCACATAAAGGCTCAGTCCTCTTTAACAGCAGCTAACACAGAGTTCCAATTCCAGTCGTGCCAGCAGCTACATCTGCTTCAGAATGGCCGTCACTAATAGCGAAAAAAGGCGATAAATGTTTTTCGAAAAACAAAATTATGGTACACAACGAATATTTAAGGAATGGAGGTGAGGCAGACTCATGCCTTCTGCGAAATATCGACGAAACTGAGACGACCACGCTTCGGAAAGGCAGGGACCGAAAATAGACTGCACTCATGACAACATAAATACAGTTAACGAGCTTGTTCTAAGTCAGGACGAACATCTGCAAAAGCATAGTTCCTAACGTCAAATTTCTCGTCAGTATGGAGTTTCTCGAAGTAATGTGTCCAGAATCGTAATAAAGGGAACTCTGTTTAAAATGTTTCAAAAGACATCGAGCGACGAAATTAACTGAATGCATCACTAAAATCAATGTAAAATATTTGCTCAAATTCGCTTGAATGTTATCGAGTACGAAATATGATGTAGCCATCCAATAATGAATAACTCGAGACCAGGGTGCATGTTGACTGGAGGTGTGCTAGTCGAAAAATCCAAGAACCGTGTGTGCAACGTTCGAGAACCCAGGAGGGTAACAGGTTATTGGAACGAATAAAAAGATTCAGTCTTGCCTGAGCTAAACGTAGGCTATGAAGAACGAATTGATGTATTCAAGCCACTAGTCAGAAGACACCTAGCTAATCAATCAATGACCACGGAATGGAGACGAGTATGTCTCGTCCAAATGGAGCAATGATGCGCAATACAAGACTCTTTATGTCTATTAGCCTCTCTTGCTCAAGCCTACCTCACCTTCACGTGGTGGACCCTGTTCTTCCCAGCAATCCAGTTGAAGGTTGGGGTTTCAACCCCCAGTGGGAAACAGGATTGGACAACAAACGAGGTGAATGCGAAAGACGAAGGGATGAGCCTACTCTCCTCCAGTATGGCGACAGTCTACCCTTGCAAAACAAGGTGCTAAAGTCGGAGGCAACCAGCCAGGAGGCGCACCACCGCAATCAGGATGCCACGCACACACGCCATAGAAATATGTCGCATTGTTTGATCCAGAGGACATAATTTGAGAATAAACTAAGTTTTTATCAGCTGTCTGTTGTTTGTCATCATTTGTTTTTGTCCAAGCTTGATGAGTTTAAGTATCCGCCAATGCTTTCAAAGCACTACAGAATTTGCGGAGGTCAAAAGAAATTTAAAGAAATACTTAACCTAAATTGTTTACTTATAATGTCAAATCAGTATTTTTGTATGGGACGAAAACACGGAGAACAACAAAGGCAATTACTAAAAAACTACAGACATTCATTAACTGGTGCCTGCGAAGAATAGAGGGAAATAATTGGCATGATATAATCACTAAATGTAGAGCTTTTGGAGAGAACTCAGCAAGATTCAGTCGACGTAGACATGAAGAAAAGACATTGGCGTTGGACAGGACAAACATTGAAGAAAACCAGAGAATATATCTAGAATGTCTTTGCATTGGAACCCACCATGGCTTAGGAATAAAGAAAGGCTTAAAATAAATACGGAGAATGGAGCTGGAGAATGAAGTTAGAAAGATTGGGAAGACATGGGGAGAGCCGCATGCGTTAGCAAAGGATAGAACGACATGGCGTGAGTTGGTTGAGGGCCTAAGCTCAGTTGGGGGCTACAAAGGCAAGGACAGAAAATGCAGGGTAAAATCATCATCACTGGTACCACATTTTATAATAATCGGAGAATTTTTGACAGAGTAAAAATATATTTTTTTTTTCCTTTGAAAAGGGGCGGGAGGGGGGGGGGGGGGGTAGTCCACTGTATATGTATAGTATACTTTATTTTTTTGAAATGCAATCTGAACGACTAGTATTGCAAATAGTATCTGAAAAATGTGTGTGTGTGTATATGTGTGTGAGTTTATATATATATATATATATATATATATATATATATATATATATATATATATATGTATATATATATATATATACATATATATATATATATATATATATATATATATATATATATATATATATATGTATATATAAATAGTTACACGCATGTGTGGATTCTGAGACTAAATTACCAAATTTAAAAAAAAAAAACCCACTGCTCCTATATAGGTATCTCGTAAAAGGCTACTTATTACAGGTTGGAAGAATACTTATGTTGAGTTGTGTTGTGCAACTTATAGTATACATCACTTCGTCCATTGTCACAAATACTCGTTAACTCTGCAAGACTGACGAGGCTGCCACTCTTTCAAATCCACAGTCGCAGTGGTGGCGTTGCCTATTAGAACATAATTAAACGTAACGCCTCATTTGTCTTTATGTATCTGTATTGGACGGGACTATTTATAACCAGACCAAACTAAACTTCTTTTGCTAGCAAACAATTATAATTCTTTTTGTTTTTAGAGTTCACATGTTGTACATTCCAGTGGAAATTGTTATAGGTGTTCGTCCGCTTTTCAACTTTGGTCTTGTTCCAAAACTCATTTTTTTTTTTTGGACAACTCGTTCAACAAATATGACTTTTAATTGTATGGATACTGTTGGTTTCTCACCACGAAGGCAGATTAATTCCGATTTTGAAGGAGAACCCATAGAAAGTCGCCTATTACGTAATGCACGTTGGGTGGAGGGATGGGCAATGGGTCTATCGACACCCCTCTCCCACCCACCGCATATACCCGGGAATACAAACAGAAGAGAATGACTGATATAGCAAGGCTTCAATTGTTTTGTTTTTTTTTTCAATTTTTTATTTCTACTTTAAAGGGATAACACCGACTTCTATAGCTAAAATGTATCTTTTCACTTGTACGAAGATTACGCTTAACTAATATTAATTAGAATAATAATCATCATCAAGTGCTGTGTCACCACGGTTAAGCTGTCATGTGTCGAACAACCCCCCCCCCCCCCCCCAACCCCCACTTTTTTTTTTCTATTACTAGAATCACAAAAAAAAGTTAACTATCTTGTCTCTTCCTATCTGCATGGCTTCGCCATTCATGTAGTTTTGGTTTTGTCTTCCCCTTACACTCGTTTCACCAATCTTGCGAGGGTATGAGGCTGCAGATATTCAAAGTCCAGTCTCACAATGTTGGCATTGTCTGTTCCATTCTTTTTTTAATGGCAAAGTTCTCACCAAAAGTGTAACATTTTCAGAAACTTATGTAAGGCTGGGATCCTTTTTGTGGTTTAGATGTATTGTATTAAACACACCTCAGGGGGGGGGGGGGGGAACAGGCATGAACAACAGAATATGTAGAGGGAAAATCATGTTCCGTCGGTCATCTACGGAGTTGGGTGCATGGTGCGACACTGTGTAGGCCGTACAATCTTTTCTGGAATACTTTTTTTCGGGGTGGGGGGGTTTAGGGGGGGAGGGGGGGGGGAGTCTGTGCTCCCTTAGATATGTGTTGCAAACTATAAAATCAGAAAATGGCTAGTGGGCACAGAATCTGCGGTATGCCTTATGCAGCTGTAAATGTGCAGCAGCTGGTTTTCGTGACTGCTGTTTCTGTAAGCACTGAATAGAAATTATAGTGACATAATGTTTGTGTTGGTGCTGGCCGTCCTGGATTATGCTCTATGCAGAAGAAGGAAAAGAAAACACAATACGGAAAACCCAGTAGAGGAATAATAAAGTGTCCTGAACACGGCCCTAGTGGTAACATATCGCCAAAAACCTAGAGACTAGAATCAACAAGCTAAAGAATTGTGTTTCAATATGAGATATAAATTAGAAGATGAAAATGGTGGTTATGATGATGATGGTGACGACGACGGTTGAAAGAAGAAGTGGCTGAAAAATATTACTAATTATTAAAGTTATATTAACAATATTAACAAATATCACTATTGCTGTCGTAACCGATGATGCATCGGTGACAGAGTCGCTTGTTGGCTCGCCGGTAGACGACTTCGTCGCTGTTAGGGATAGTATTTGGGTCTTTCGTCGCATCAGGACTGTAGGAGTTTTTTTTAGGGCTATTGGAGGCGTGCAATGCTAAACTATTTTATGTGGCGCACATAACCTAGTCACAATTAAAACATAAAGCGTCCTTCCCTGTCGGAGATGCTAGTTAAACGTGACGATTTTTTTTTTTCTAGCAAAGCACCTACTTACCTAACCGATGGTGCATCTACTGCTGCTACTACTGCTTCTGCAGCTGCTGTTGGTGTATTTACACCTACAAGTGTTTCTACTACTACAGGTATTACAAGAATAATTAAAGTCGACTGAGTCGGCTTAATTAAACTTGACTGGATCCTTCATGGTCTCGTCTCACTCCGCAAAAAAGCTTATTGCCTACCGAAGCGGTAACACAAAGAAAAACCCTCCATAGTTCCACTTACGATCCCAATGATCCTAAAAAAGAATACCCCTGAACCAAACGCTGAAATTTGTGAAACGAACTCGGGACTTTCACAGCGTGATGCAAGCGACGTGGTTGCCCCAAAACGAAGACCATTTTAAACGTATGACTAAGTCAACTAACACTACTACTACTATAGCTATTGCCGCTACGATTATTACTGTTTCTAATAATGTTGTTAATACTACTTCCAAGAAGAAAGGATGTAATAGTCTGTCACTATTGCTGCTTCTCTTACTATCCTTGAAATTGCTAATAATGCTTCTTCCAGCTGCTACTATTACTATCCATTATACTGTTTCGACTCATCGACTATATGCTTCTACTACTAATGATAGTAAAAATAATATACATGTTTAAAAAAAAACGCATAGCTTTCCGATAGCGTGTTTTAATTAGATTGTAAATAAAATATCGCACTCGGGTATGTGAAAATCAGTCTTAAATTTTGTTTAGCAGGTCCAGTTGGCATGTGGGCATGAGTTGCGTGGATTTTTGTAATGGTTACAGTAATCAGTCATGTTTGAGACTATATGTGTGAGCATAGCTCATAATGAGCACACGAGAAACCAACACAATTGGGGGTGAACTCTATTAACTGTCTACGAAACCTAATCCCTATAAAAGGATAACACTACACCAAAACACAGTTCATTTTCGAGCCGTCACGAATGACGCCTTTATTAAAACATATAAGGAATCTTGCTATTGGCCAATAGCATGCAAGAGAAAGTCAAAATTAGGTTGAAGGCATCTAAATAAGCATCAGAGTGCCAGCAGTCGACTTCTTGGCACCTTTTCAAAGCCACAGGTTCAGTTGAAGACCGACATCACAGTGGACAATAACAGCAGCAAAGAATCGCTTTTTTCGGCTTCGTCACCTCAGAGACAGGTTTACAACAGCTTCCTTCACTGCACTATCTTTGCCTCCAGGAAGTCATGTGAATGATCAAACTGTTCAGAAGAAACTACAAGGCGTTGGACTATAGGTGCAGCGACTATATCGAGGACCTTTCCTTACACGTCGCCACGGCTCAAAGCGACCTCTGTGGACAACCAACATTGTACCTGGGCAGGGGACAAATAATGGAGACGTGTCTGGCTCAGTGACGATTGTTTCTTTTTGTTGCAGCGTCATGATAGACGGTGTAGGGTTTACCTTAGGTGAAATGAAGGTTTAGCTCCACATTTTTGTTGAAGCTCTATGGTGGAGGTGTAATGGTGTAGAGAATGATTAGTTACAATGGAAGGAGTCAACTGGTGTACATTAAAGTATGTTTGAATGCGCAACGACACGTCCATGAAATGTCCTTCAATTTTGGGATACCAATATACATCTTTTTCAACAGGACAACGCCAGACTCCACTCTCACGATTGACTACTTAGTTCCTGGCTGCCAATAATACTCAAACCCTCCCCTGTCCATCCCTGTCTGCAGATATGAGTCAGACTGAGCACCTGTGGGATAAGCTGCATAGACATGTTTGTCGCCGAGACGTTGCTCCAGCCAAAGGTCGTGATCTGTCTTAGTCTTTACAAGTATAGCAGGCATCCATTCCACATGCCCACATCAGACATATGATCGCATCCTTGCCAAAGAAATACCAAGTCACTGATCCGCACAAGAAGAGGCCACAGACGCCATACTAACGGGAAAGGCCGTACTACTAAAATAAACGTGACCCGGATGCACCAAAACGTATCAGTTGATTGGTGAAACTCTAGAGCATTCTTGTGTAAAATGTAGTAATTTCACCTATTGCGTTTTAAATATGCTGAATGTCAAAATTGTCTGTATGTAAGTTCCTTTCAGTAGCTATGCGTTTGTTTTAACAAGTGTACTACTATATACTACTGCTAGCAGAAGAATAACACCTACTACTACCACGGCAACTTCCAAAAATTTGCTACAGCTATTACAAATACTCTATTAGGGATACAACGATAAGCACAAATTTAGTGACTGTAAATAATAATGGCACCGTTGCTATTATTACAGTTACAACCACTACTTTCTAAAGCTAAAATAGATGATAGTTCTAACGTTAGCAAAAACCAGTGTAATGTCACATTTATAGTTACACTGAAAGGAGACACACGATGCTAAATGCTAGAAACGGAAAATATGCAAATGAATACTTACAAGTACAGTGTGGTGGAGCCTGTGTCGCTGCACCGCAATTGCAAGTACAAGATGTGACATTTATTTCCGACATATTTTCACAGTCTAGATTCCCGCAGTCTGAAACGCATGTACATATCCGTACACTACATTTTACACACACAGACACATAAATGTATGCATATACGTGTGTATGTGAACGAGCAGATACTGATAGGCAAATTTTTAATTATTTAACTTTCGAATAGTTTTTTCCGACGAATGAATTGGTTCCGTTTCAAAATAGGTTGTTTCATTTAATTTTCAATTTGATTTGATTAATCACTCAACGGAAAAATTATGTATTGAATCACTGTTATAATCTGCGTCCATTTTTAACCATGACACATGTTATGGTGGAAATGAGGAAACATGTGTTCACCATCACAGCCATGCATTTGGTTTTACTTCATTCATCAGACAGCATTTATTTAGAAGCCAATAGTCTGAATTCGTACCTGTTCAACAATCACACCCAATCTAGCTTTAGAGAAGTTTCTATGTTCGGTGGGCTTACTCAGCTGGAAAAGACAGTATCAAAATCCAAGTGGATGTGGATACATTAGCTGAGTGGTTTTGTCGTTTCCGGCAGACACTTGAAAAAACAAATTCCTTATAAACTTCTCAGAGTTTCTTAGAAATAATGATGTAATAACGCCAGGTATCCAGCTGTTTTTTCAGAGTCTACATTGGAGGAGTATGTTAAGTAGTTAGTACGAAGACGTTACTGGCTAGTAACATGTTAACTTCTGCTTGTGTTAATGATACATTCATGCTGGGCTTTAATGGGCGGGGCTAGCTAAACCAGAGCCATAGGCCATGCAGGTTCTAGATGTATTTGGAAAACCTGGTCCAGAATTGACTCTTTCGAGACGGATCTTTGTTGGAAATTATGCTCGGTGTGCAGTGCTTAAGCTCTGTCTGTTGACAGACGCCAGAACCTCCACGGAAGTGACTGCATTCTCAAGGCAAATTTAAAGTTCGCCGGTATCCCTGTTCAGCTTCCTGTCCAGTTAGGAACCTGCAGGTCAGAAACCTGCTCTGTTAATGATAACACTTTGCTTTTCAGTGAAGTGATCAGCTGCTGGGGCTTAAACGGGACCCTGTTAACCACCACAAGGAGGACAGAGACACGAGCACAGCTACTCATTGCTATCGTTTTACTGGTAATTATTGGTGGTTTGTTGATGATTATCAGCCCCGCCTGTGACATCGTTGTGGCCCAAAATATCAGATATCCACGAGAAAGAGAATGCGAAAGCTAAAGTATACACTGATATTGGAGAGGAGGATCGGGAGACTGAACCTCTTCTAAGTGATGATACAATGACAAAAGGATCAGCCTACATGCCTCTATACCCAGCTGAATCTGACCTTTTCTGTGTTCACCAATGGAGCTGGGGTCTTGGATACCAGGCAGCCTGCAGGGTCTGTCAGTGCCATACATGGCTTCCGGTTCCTGAGTGTCTGCAGGGGAATGCTAAGGTATGTCGTTGTCTTTGGGCTGGGACAGTTTGAGAATTTTGTATCCGAGTTGCCTGTTTTAATAAGGCGATGGACCTTGGATGTCGTTCCCAGTGCTTTGCATTCAGTGATATATTCTTCACTTTCAGTCGCCTGTTGTCGGCTTACATGGCACTTCATGAGATAAAGAAGCAAAGGTCAGCTGCGGACCAACTGGCGGTGGGCACAGAGGGCGAAGCGGGATTTCAGGGTGGGATCAGAAATCCTTATAAAATATCTTATTTGCTCGGAGATGTGCCTGCCAAGCGGGTCGGGGCACTATAACCCCTTTCCCCGGGTAGATGGCATCTAGGAGACGGCAAACTCCGAATATAAACCCCTAAGTTCAAGGTGGGCCAACGTGCTGACGAACTGGATGGCCACGGGTGAGCTGGTCGTGGACGTTGAGCGTCTGGCAGGCGCGCGGGGCGGTACGTATGGATTCCTAGGGGACATCCATTGCCCCTTCCCTAGCAGGTAGGAAATACTAGAGTGACCGGTCATTTCCTGCAGTACTCTATTTTTTCGCACATGGATTTAAATAATATACATAGGAATCGTCACCGGAGCTACGGATCACGTGCTCTGTGTTTGACACATGTTTGCAGTTTGTGAAGAGAGAGAAAGAGGAGGAGACGACAAGCGAATGGGGAGAGAAGAAGGCATAGAAATAGGAGGGCAGGTGCTAGGAGAACAAGACGAAAAGCGGAGAAATTGAGCTTTAATCATGTAAGAGTCGGATACTGGAACTGTCGGAGTGCTAGGCAGAGAGGTCCTGTACTAGAGAAATTGATTTTTGATTTTGATGTCACCATGATCCAGGAGTTAAATACAGACATATATCGTTCTTTGAATACGTCAGTTAAATAAACCCTGTTGGACAGGAGAGACATCGACAAGGTATGGTGGTAAAAAAGTGAGTGAAGCATGAGGTGCTTAACTTGAGCCAGTAGAACCACAGTGGAAGAGAGGTTCAAGGGATACAGGTGGAGATTGGTGGCTTAAGTTGGAACCACATAAATATATATGCAACGTTAGACTGTTTTGTCAGAAGTGAACAATGGGGCTGGCTTAAGGAATTGGAGGAGTTACCAGGTGATAGGTTACTCATATGTGGGAATTTCAACGCGAGAAACCGAGAATGGAACAGCAGTGAAGAAAACCGACAGGAAATTGCTCTTGCAGAGGCCATGGTTGACTCCGATATGGTCTGCATCAATGATTGGAGGCCGACTTGAACGGCAATGAGGTCTGGAGATGCAGACACAGCCATTGACTTGACATTTGTCTCTCAGTCGTCGGTTTTAGATGTCAAATGGACTGTCCTGAACTGTCATGGGAGTGATCACCTACTATGTTCAGTCTTGATTTCTATACCCAGTAAGGTTAAGGTTGGGAGAGCACGCAAGACCTTTCGGTATAAGTGGACCAACAACCACATGGAAACCTCAGACAGGGAGCATGTAACAGAAATGCTGAACTAATTTTTACAGCTACAATGGTGGACTCCAGAAGTAGAACAGACGTGGAAGGCAAAGAGAGCCGCAGTGAAGCAGCTAAAAAAAGTACGACAGACGCCCTCAAGCTAATGAGAGGAAGTGGAGATGGCGGAGAATGTGAAAAAAGATAAGGTGGAGGTTTTCCAGCGCTGTGCTGCAGAAGCCAAGAGAGCAAAGTGGGAAACTTTTGTGAATGATATGGGAGGCGATAAAACATTGAGGAAATTCTGAAAACTGCAAAGGTAGATGCAAAGAAAATATCGGCCTGTTACAGTCGGAACAATTTATTAAGACGATTGTGTGCGTATGACAACAGACAAGAAGAAATGGGAGGCTTTTCTCCGTTGGCTTATAGCTCAGACAGATCATAATGATGTAGACATCAGGGTTGCAATTAGAAAGGATTGAGCTGGCACCTCGAAGAATATGCATTATGAAGACATGATACAAGTGGATGATATCAAACAAATTTTGAGAAAAGCAAAATAGTCTGCACCAGGACCTTATGGTGTCAGGTATAGTCACATGAATTCTTTCAGCGATGTAGACCTGGTAATTGTTCTTTTAACAGCTTAGGTGAACTGTGTACCTCTGTCATAAACAATGATATCCGGAAACCCTATTCTTGAAAAATATTAGCAGTAAGGCTTCCTGAATACACTAACTAGTGACACATTTCTACCGGAATTGCCTCTGACCATTACTAGCAGCACCTATCAATGTAAAAATAAATATATTTTCTTGGGATGGCATAAATGGTAGAGGTCTAGTGATGTCCACAGCCACCTGTTAGAATTATCCATCTGTCATTAGGCCCCGTTGAACTAGGGCTATTGGATTTACTCATTTCTTTGTTGTTTTGGAACATGTCGCTCGATTTCACATCGTCTTTCACACGTTTCACAAAACCTGGCCGAAAATTATTGCGAACAATTGTAATAACTAGATGTCCAGCAAAATAGAATCAAGTGACATTGCCTTTGCTTGTTGTCTATATTTTGTTGGCATAACAATTTTTTGGACAATGCTAGAATCTTTTTGATAAATTCTCACTAAATTATTTCTTTTTTAAACTTAAAATTCCAAGATTAATTGTTCTTCCTTTCCGGATAGGCATTTAATAACCCGAAGCATTTATTAAGTGATTTGTCTTTTGCTTGTTCTTCCTGAAATGCTGTTTTAGTTTTCAAGTCCTTAATAGGTAATAGTACTTTTTATTCTCAGTAGCTTCCTCTTCTATATTACATTGGTCTCCTTAGGTTATGCTTCTATTAACTGCTGCTGCATCATTCACAGCTTCAGACATTTCGGGTTCATGTATTCTCTGTTTTGTTTGGAGATTTAGATTTTCATTCACTATTATTTATTGAATAAGATATTTTTCATCTTATGAAATGCTGCGTTTGTCTGTCTAATTCTGCTCTCAATTTCTGTCACAACTCGTCTATCTGATCCTTGAATTTATTGACTTGGTCAAGCACTTTCCCTTCTAGTGCTATATCACGTTTTGAAATTTTCTTCTTTGATATAAACAGTGTGTTTTTCTTCTTGCCATTCAAGAAAAGTCTCTCTCTCTCTCTCTCTCTCTCTCTCTCTCTCTCTCTCTCTCTCTCTCTCTCTCTCTCTCTCTCTCTCTCTCTCTCTCTCGCTCTCTCGCTCTCTCTCTCTTTTTTTTTGATACTCTCTGGTACCACATTGTCTAATAGTTGATGTAGGTCTACTATCATCTGCATAACGAAGATTGTTTATATTATAACCTCCAACTAGTATCCTTGACTTCCCTCATTGCTATTTCACTATAGACAGAGAAAGCCCTACACAGTGAAAACGAATATCATGAGGTACACGCTTACCGCACAGTCCATCTTGCGTGCGTGTTTTACACATTTCACCGCTAGTAGTCGCTGGTATGTATGGCTTCGTGAAAGGCGTGACATTACCTCTAGGAGTCAAATATTATAACAATAGTACTGTTGCCCTACAAGATTAGGCATCATACGTCTCACATATTTATACAAACATATACATATATATATATATATTTGCGAGCAAAAGAAAGTGTGTCAGCAGGTACGTATGTAACCCAAAAAGACAAATACCCATGAAAACAAACATAAATCGCAAACAAACAGTAATGTATTCACGATAGACCATGAATCAAAGATTTTGGAATATGAAGTTAAAAATGCCAGTAAAAAAAAAAAAAAAGAACAAGGCAGCGGCAACAGATATTACAGAAGAAATGCTCCTTTTGTTAACCAACCAAATTCTTAAACACATCTTGGGAGGCATGGACTGCTCCAAATGACCGGAAGAGAGCAATAGTTGTCGGCATTAAAAAAAAATTTTTTTTTTAAATTAAAAAAACGAGACGACTGTGTAACATACTCCATCCATGCAAATATGTTTGCAAAAATACTGGAATGTAGAGATCGACCAGTACGTAAGAGACAGATCGGTTTTAAAAAATGGTAAGAGCTGTACAGATGTAATATATGCTTGAGGGCAGTAATGCGAGCAGTCTGTTGAATATGATAAAAGTCAACATCCTAGATTTATAGACCTAGAGAAGGCGTTTGATCGAGTCAGTAGAAGCAAACTATGGGCAATTCTAGAAGATTATGGCATTCAAGAGAAACTGTTTGGAAACATCGTGGCTCTTTATCAAAATAGTCAAGTGCATAGTAAGAACAACAGAAGGAGGAAGACTGGTTTCCCATATCAAGAGGTGTCAGACAGGGATGTATCATCTCACAGTTGCTATTTATTGCTTACATGGATCGAATTACACAGGAGTCAAATACAGACACTGAAGAAATCCATGAATTACTTTTTTTCTCAGACGATCAATTTCTAATACATTTCAAAAATAGACATTACAACTATAAATTGACTCGTTCTTCAAACCTGCACACAGTATGACATGATAATAAACACCGCGAAAACTGAGGTAATATGGATATGAGAAAATATAATAACATGAATGTTCATGTTAACGGTACTACAATCAAACAAGTACAAGAATTACAATATCTAGGACATATATTTACGGAGGATGACAAACTCGATAGAGAAATAATAGCTAGAGTATAGAAGGCAAATGCTGTCACCTATCAGTTAGTTAGCCACATTGCTTAGATACCCAAATGTCTCCCTTCCTACGAAACAGCAAATGTTTAATAGCGTAATAATCTCTATGCTATGTTATCAGGGCTAATCATGGACAATGAATAGCGCACTAGAACAAAACAAATGCGTGGTCACCGGAAGGTCAGTAACAACACACAAAGAGGCAGTGTTACCAATACCTGCATTACAGAGCAAGTTGGAATAAGACCATGTCTGGATTACATTGACAGACAAAGAATGAAATTACTCAGCCATCTAGTGAGAATGCGGCCAGACCAAACTGTATATAACATTTTTTACAGCAGAACATCTAGGAGGAAGGCTAGAGAAAGACCACAAAAGAGACTGATAAACGGTGTTGCTAAAACCTGCAAAATGGTGAACAAATCCGTCACCCAAGCCGCCCGACATGCGAAAGACAAATACTGAACACAACGAGATTGGACTAAAACATTGTTATCAGAGAGACGAAAGAAGAAAAAGACGATATTTTAAAGATGGATGTATTGGTTAGCTATGTAGATAGGCCTATGTGCTAGCAATAGCAAGTAAGAAAGAGTGTGAGCATGTACGTTTGTAACCCAGAAAGACAGATAACCAGACCAACAAATAGGAAACTGTTAACAAACAAATATAAATTCACGTAGGCTTAAAAGTACATATGGAAGACCATAACATACCCGGGTGCATAATTGCATACGTAGTAATTGGTATTACCGCACTTTGCAGAGCTGCAGCCAATCAGAGAAGTTTCCGCCCACGCAATCTGAAGCAATAGCGAACAAATTAGGGCCTCATAGTTCGTGAGATACACTGATCGATTCAGAGATTACTCTCATCTCAGTGGCTGTCAACCTTCCTAATGCAACGACCCTTTAATACAGTTCTGCATGTGGTAGCCACCCCAGACATACCCTAATTTTTTGATGCTACTTCATAACTTCAATAAATATGTGTTTTCAGATGGTCTATGGCGACCCCTGTGAAAGGGTCTTTCGACTCACAAAATGGTCGCGACCCACAGGTTGAAAACCGCTGCCTAACTGTTTCACAAGTTACTTTTACTGGTTCACATATACTACGTCATTCTTTGCCAAGAGTCTGCATTAAGTGCTGCCGCAGACGATTTTAGGACACCCAGAGCCAATTAGTTTGTTGATGTGGTTGCTACATGATGACTTTCTATCTACTACTACTAAACTACACATACTACTACTGCCACCACCACAAGTGATAAAGAAACAACTACTACTGCTACCGCTACTGGTACCTGAACCTGGAGTTTTAAAAACCCTTACAATTCCTTTGTTGTTTGGGGGGGGGGGGGGGGACCCTCCCGGTAATTTTGTAAAATGACTTAAAGGTCCCAAGTTCGCTATGTAAACAAATTGTTTAAAATTGTTTTTTCTACACTTCATATCATTACACACATAAATTATATTTGAAAATTAGACACACACACACACACACACACATTTATATATATATATATATATATATATATATATATATATATATATATATATATATATATAAAAGTATAAAAAGTATGGTATGTTTTCAGAAACAAGGCAGAGGCACTCGTATGCGAAGAGTGATACAAGAAATGGAAGATGCATTGGCTGTGAAAGCACATAAATGTTCTATGTGCCATAGAACCGCCCCTAAAATAAAACGATGTTTGACTTTTCTTTTTTCCTAATACGCCATCTGTAGCTGGAAAACAGCAAAAGACTGAAGACCACTGATCACCAGCAACTGAAGGAGACCTTCATTATAACTGGACATGTAATGGGAAGAGGGGTTGACGATTATAAACTCTTTGTTGTTTACATTCTCAGTCTTGGGCGTTGCGAATACGCTTCGTAATGCCGGGGTGCTAGGTTCGATCCAAGCTGCAGTCCTTGCGCCATGCGTTGGTTTCGACAGTGATATCGAGAAGCCGACTGTCCAGAAAGCAATGGCAAACTACTGGACGTAAAATTGCCTAGAAAAACCACACAGCCAAAAAGTGCTGGGGTTGGTTTTGCAACGTCCCGTAGAGGATACGCAACTAACAATGGGAAGAGGAGAAAAGAAACATGATGTGATCACTGCAAATGTTTGTGGGACGAGAAATAAAGGAAGACCACGCGAAAAGATTCTTCATTGCCGTGTGTATGGTGCGGTCTGCACCTAAAAGCCTTCTTTTAACTCTTCTTCGCCTTTATCGGCAAAAACTCAAGCGGAAGATTCTTGTTGTACGTTCCTCCACTTGTGAACTTTAGTCATGTTCAAGAACTTGAGCTTTGCGTGCACATCTTTTTCCAGATAGTGTTGTTAGGTCATATTCCAGGCCTGGCTATATTTAGGACCCCTGGAAAAAGCCAGGGTGGAGTTTTTCAGACTGCTGGTTTCTAGTCACTCAGGGAGATGCACTCTGACCTCTAAGAAAGTATATTATTTTATAAATGCGTTTGGAAACTATAGACATGGCAATGCAATGGATGATGATGATGATGATGTATACCTGAGTGTAGTGACCAATTTGTTTTCCTTCAGGGAAATGTTCCAGCCGTGTACCGAAGTATGGTGCGTAGTCATCCTTTTCTGCAAACCAGGCGTCAGTCGCTGCTTTAAAAGTTGGAAAGCTTCCCCAAGCGAGGTTCTGACCGACATGAAATCGGCCTTAAAAATATCAAGTACACACCCAAATTAGTACACATATATATATATACATTTTATTTTTCTTGTTCACATCAGTGGCGCACAGATACAATCCAAAATTGATTAAACGTCTGTTGGAAATGGGTCCTAAACGTAGATTAATTGCTGGGCAAAGAAACAAGCAAGTAACGAAGACAACCACATCAGCCTCGCCCTTCACCTTCACCCCTAATAACTATTAAAGGTTACCAAATATTTATACATTTAATTATATTTCAAAACATATTCATTTGTTTGTGTGTATATTATCATGTAGGCGGTTATTTGCAGAACGTCGCTATTATTTATTATTATTATTATCGATCACCGGCTGTGAATTCCAGTGGAAGGTCCCGGTTAATCGTCCGCTTGGACTTTTGGCTTTCACCTGGACCTGATTTTTGCGTGTACAACCGTTTTTCATTTCCCTGCCTCATGGGCAGCTGTACTCCGACTTCGAGGGAAGACGCCAGGCCTATTTCTAGGTTGACTGTGGCCATAGTTTTGTGTGGGTCGTGACGTTGCCTGATTTGTGTGGTGTCCACTTTGTCCCATTCGCCGCAGGTATTGCCCTCGGAGTACCCCTTTGGGGCAGCCCCCTGTGGAACAGTTAGCCCTCAAGGGAAGGCAGGGGCAGATCATGGGCATTCCCCGCCATCCAAGGAGGCTTCCATGCATGCAGAGCCAGCACATGGCGCTCTGGTTCTGGGCTCACCCAAGGAATCGTCACGTCCTGCACATGCCTGCTTAACCTCACAACCGTATCAGGCCTTCCGCTCGACAGGGGCTGCGCCCTCTGGAAGTCAGCGGGGAGCAGCCCGTGGGTTTTGGACTTTTGTGACCATGCAGATAGGTACATTCTTTTTTCCTCGCACGTTAAATTTCTCGGGCGAGTGGGGTCTTTGGGTGTGGACATTCGGTCTTTCTCAGTTCAATACAAATTTTGATGGTCAGATTTTGATCCGTATGATCTAGTTTTGTCGGACAATTAGGCTTGGCCATCCGATGGTTGGTTGCTGTTGTGGTGTACCTCAGCGCGGTGACGACGACACTGAGGGTTAACCGAGGATGTACATGAATGGTCAGCCTATGGATGGTTGCTGTTGTGGTGTACCTCAGCGCGGTGACGACGACACTGAGGGTTAACCGGGGATGTACAAGGATGGCCAGCCTATGGATGGTTGCTGTTGTGGTGTACCTCAGCGCGGTGACGACGACACTGAGGGTTAACCGAGGATGTACATGAATGGTCAGCCTATGGATGGTTGCTGTTGTGGTGTACCTCAGCGCGGTGACGACGACACTGAGGGTTAACCGGGGATGTACAAGGATGGCCAGCCTATGGATGGTTGCTGTTGTGGTGTACCTCAGCGCGGTGACGACGACACTGAGGGTTAACAGAGGATGTGCAGTGAACAATGTTCTCTTTACTCCGCAGTCTTTTAACCAAGGGTTGTAATTTTGGCTGTACGTTTGGCAGACCTACTCATGTTCCTAATGAGTTTTGGTAACATTTTTCACCCAAGCGTTTGGGGGCGGGCTGATGAGAGCCACAAGGACACATCACCTCTGGGAGCCGCCGAACTCCGAGATCCCCTGACAGCTCTGTTAATGCTCATTTGAGACATTATCCGTGGCGCACGACGAGGACGTGCTGTAGGGGTCTTGCGTGAGGTTCCGTACAACCAGGATAGTAAAGGACTGGCGCCCGAGTGACGTACGGAGTATCTCCTTATACACATCAAGTTGGACTTAACTTCCCCTCACGCCTGTGACATAAATCACCGCGCCACCGTCGCTCTTATGACGGTCTGCCTGAAAGAAACTCGGTCTCTCGCCAGCTCTCCCGCCTCGGGTACTTTCATATTCAAGGAGTCACTTACATCCTGCGCCCATCTTCGTGTTGGTGGACCCCTGCCTCTCCTTCTTGGTACCATGCCTTCTGCTATTATTATTTTTTTTTCGAATGCGTCATGGCGCTAAAAATATAACTATTTCAGTTTCCGCCAATCTTCCTTGATGTTCAGATCTTCCTATGCCCCTATTTCTTTTCTTCTTGTCCACGGTATTCTGATATTGTTTCTTCAGCATTTCAGCTTAAAAGCCCTATTTTCTTTTCTTTTTTTTTTAAAGGATTGTTAGATAGTCCACAACTCACATTCGTATGTTGCTAAAGGGAAGACGCATGCTCTCAAAAGTTTTATTTTTGCGCACTATGCTGTTGCGTAACCATAAACTTTATATGCTGTTTAATCTTTGCATTGTTTTAGCCATCCTTATTTTGATTTCTGCTCCATTGCTGTTCATTATGGAGCCTAAATATTCAAAATTTGTGACATTTTCAATTTCAATTTTGTGTGTATAAATATAAACAATATGAGCAAACTTTACTTTCCAGATAAAGAAATAGATTCGCACATAATAAGCGAGCTACGGTTTTCAGACGATTAGTGATTTTTTCCCACAATTTTCCTACAGTTTTTCATCTTTCCTTCCCCTCTTCAGTTGTACATTTAATTTTCTACATAACAGGACGTGGTCACTGTTACAGTCAGCACTAGGTCTTGTCTTCACATTTGTTAGTGCATTTCTAAATCTTTTGTTAATTATATGAGATAAAAAAACTGTAGACTAAACAAGGATATCCTAAGAGAGGATAAAGACATTGAGGAGCGATATAGAGTTATTGTGAGGCACAGGTACAGTACAATACAAAAACTACAAACGATAAACGATCAGTGGGAAATGCTGAAAGAGTCTATATATCAAACAAGCAAAGTGTTTTTACCAGAAAGAAGACAAAGAGCTTAACAGAAATAGATGAACGAAGAAATTTTAAAGTAATGGGTGACAGAAATCAGTGTATGAATGACAAAGAAGAATATGACAAATAAAAAAATAAGGCATACGTGTATGAAGGCAAAAGAAGTGTGGATAAATGAACAATGCAGTAAAATGAACACACTCTTGTTAAAAATGCAAAAAGTGTGCATAAACAAATTAACGATCTAACTGGAAGAAATATACGAGTAAACACAGGATGTCTGAAATCAAAAACAGGAGAGATCTTAATGGAGGTAATAACTACATGGGATGAATAGATAAGAGAATTATATGACGGAAATAGAGCAGAATTACCAGAAAAAAAGACATTTAGAAGGCCCGTCTATACTAAATGAAGAAGTTAGCGATGCTATTAAACATATAAAAAAGTCAACTGGGCCAGATGAAATTTCAGTAGAATAATTATAAGTACTAGGGGAATCTAGGGTAGAAATAATAACTAAACTGTTGAATGACATTTATAACACTTGGTACACTCCAAGTGATATAATGAAATCTGTATTTATCGCGTTACCCAAAAAGGACCAGCCGTACAATCAACTTAATAAATTATGTCACAAAATTACTACTTAGAATTATATGAGAAGAACAAGAAGAAAAATAAGAATGGAAATGAGTGAAGAGCAGAATGGATTTATAGAAGGTAAAGGGACAAGTAATGCAATATACATATTACGAACACTGATAGAAAGATCAATAGACATACAAAAGGACTTAAATTTGTGCTTTATACCAAAGCATTTGACAAAGTTAAACATAAAGAGATGATACAAATGTTCGACGACATCAATTTGGACAGGACAGATCTCAGAAAAATTAAAAACATATACTGCAACCAAATAGTAACAATTAAAGTGGGAAACAGATTGGGTACTTTTAAGCAGATAAAGCAAGGAGTAAAACAAGGATGAGTCTTATCCCTCGACTTTTTCTCTCTGCAAAGTGAAATAATTTTGAGAGAAATTAAAGAGAATGCAGGACTAAGAGTTGGAGGATACAATATAAACCATTTGCTGTATGCAGACGATACAGTTTTGATAGCTGAAAAGGCAGCTGATTTACAACTGCTGGCTATTGTGGGGATGGGGAGTGCTAAGAAAGGACTTTCATTTAATATTAAGAAAACTGAAGTAATGGTTATATAAAAAAAAGATAATTCCACGTTGTGATATCTCAGTTGAAAGAAAAAGACTTAATCAAGTCAATAAATGTAAATATCTGGAACAATCATATCACCAGATGGAAAATGTGTTACAGAGATTAAAAGCAGAATAGATAAAGCGAAAGCTGCATTTCAGAAAATGAAAAAAAATATCGTATGCAATAAATCGCTCTCATTTAATGTCAGAAACAGGGTGCTAAAATGTTAAATAGAACCTGTTCTGCTGTATGGCATCGAATCTTGGATTGCCACTGAACAAATTAAAAAGAATACGAAAGCAACAGAGATGTGGTTTCTGAGAAGAATGTTACGAATACCTTGGGCGGCCAGAGTAACTAACAACGATTGCTTGAAAGAGGCTAATGAAAGTAGATTTCTATATACAACATTAAGAAAGAGAGAAACACTGATCTTTGGCCACATAATGAGAAGAGAGACATAGGAGAACATCGTGACAACTGGAGAGATAAGTGGAAAAAGGGGTAGAGGCAGACCAAGAGATATGATGCTGGATGGGATTTTAAAAAAAGAAGGCATAAAGAGATATCACCAAGAGAGCTGTTCCAGTCAACCAGGGATCGTGATCTGTGCAGACGCATGAGCGCCTACATCAACTGGCAGGGTACAAGATGATGATGACAATAAGGCGATTAGACTTAAGGCCATTTGAACAGACTAAGCTCGACACGCAGAAGATACAGCATAAAAGAAAATACGACTAAAACTGAAGCAATGCATGCAGATCAGTAGAATCCTAGCTTGCTACATACAGGGTTGAAAAGTATTTGTCTGAAGCAAGTCAAATAGTTTAAATATCCCGGTAGTATATTTTTGGAAGACGGGAGAATAGACAGAAACAAGAAACAAGATACCAGCCAGCCAGTGCACTCATATACCAACTGACACCGTTATTACAGAAACCTATTACAGACCGAATATGCTACCAGCACGATGCCACTATCGGACAATATCAAAGGTTAACTTACGTAAAATGAACACTTGTGACATGAGATACCTGAAAAAAATGCTCCAGTCCAACCCGATGAGACACAGTTAGAAATTATATTCTCAGACAGGCGAACGGAACAACACCATGCAGCAAATTGATTGATAAACAGAAGATCAGATGGTTTGGTCATCTAGGAAGAACGCAGCCAGAACCACTAACAACAGATAAGTTACATATGAAAAGACTTGTTGTTAAAGCAAGTGGTCGCCCAAAATGAAACCAGCCTGATGACATTAAAGAGTTTCTTTCTTTGACACGGAATTAAATAGCAAGTGCTGCCCATAAAGCAATCAATCGTAAACTGTTCGTTTCCATGCCACATAACGGCACAAATGGAAACCAGTGATGATGACGATGAATAATAAAAATGACAATGTGTTAAATGGCATAAATATATATATAGTATGAATCGCATTTATTGTGTCCTAGAGAGAACAGTGATAATGGGTCTAGTTTACGGAAAACACAGCAGAAGCCGACTTCAGCGACAATAGACACAAGACATCGAAAATGCATTGGCCAGAAAGTTCATATGATTAGATAACTCGCCAGAGAAAGAGAGACTTACAGGCGTGCAGTAAAGAAAGAGACAAGGGACAGTTTAATACTTAGTTAGAAAGTTCCTCTTAATCCTCTAACAAAATGATTACAGCTCAGACTTCGATTCGTTTTGATAGGAAAAGGGTGGGGGGGGGGGGCGCTCAAGGGGCGCCCACCAAATTTAGCAGAAAACGCGAAAGACAGTGAGGGGGAAGTAAAAAGTTCCCCCCCCCCCCTCCACCTTTTACATTTTTCGTTCTGACCACTTTTTTATATGTGTCTGAGCACCTTAGGCACATAATGAAATGTAAAAAATTAATATTAATAATATTAAAATTATTATTATTGTGCAGCTAGCAAGGCTCAAGCTACTTCACCCTCTCCCACACCACCCTAGAAAATTATAAAACAAGCCCAGCACCACCCCCCCCCCAGTCCCACACCCCATTGCCTTGTTAGGCTTCATTTCTTCGGCACGACGTGAGAAGGAAAAGCTTATTTAAAATTTAAATAAATAAATTATAGCTAACGGACAAGCTGCGTTGGAACAGAGTTAGAGAAGAAACAGTAGAGAAGTTGTTGGAGATGTCAACAACATGCCGTGTTGTCTTGCGTTGGTTTCGACAGTGGCACCAAGAGCTGACCGTTTGGTGGGCAATGCCAAACTGCTAAACATAACTTTAAAAAAAAAAAAAAAAAAAAAACTATAACATACAATATATGCTGGGATTGGATCTGCAACGTCATGTATAGGATAAGCTACTAACTGTAATATTACTTTGTTTTTTATTTTTTTATCCAGAAACCATGAGCTGTAAACCCTTTGGCTACGTACTATGGATATCGCAACCCTTAGGCCTCGATTCCATGATAGATACAGCAATTCTGGGAAAATATTTAGCTTTTCTGCATACTTCCGAGAGTAATTCTGGACCGCACTGAGTTTTTCTCACCTGGTCACCGAGAAGCTGGTTTAACCAACTTATCTAGCGCCGGGTAACATAACACAACAATCCACACTGATAAGCTATGATAATACTACATTAAAGGTAGGTGTATGATATTAAAGATAAATAAGGCAGAAAGAGACCAGAGAAAGGGAGGGACCGAGTTCCTTTCCTGGGAGACGTGATGAGAGTGACGTTCTGTAAAGAAACCGGTGCCTGATGATGATGGTGAAACAAAGTTACCTGGTATTATTCTGACACGGTCGTGTTGAAAAATACACACGTCTGCCCAGCGCTTGGCTAACATTTCCAGCTCCTTGTCCCATCTCTAGTCAGATATCAACATATTTGTAAGCAAATTTAGCAGAAACCGAACTACAGCAACAAACTGGGAAAACAAACACTTTAAATCATTTGCGAGAATAAAGAAACTAAGGGAGCATCGTTAAATAAAATTATACACTAAACTGAAAGACAGACAGACAGACACACACACAGAAAGAGAGAGAGAGAGAGAGAGAGAGAGAGAGAGAGAGAGAGAGAGAACGAACGAAGGAACAAACTTTATTTTTAAAGTGGTTACAAATTGGGCACACATGCCTTTTTTATATTCGGCTTTTCTAAGCACCCATCTTTTATATGTATTATATATATATATATATATATATATATATATATATATGCATAGACAAACATATATACATATACACACATGTACTTATACATAAGTACACATCCAAACACACATGCACTCTCATGCATGCATACACAGATATACATTCATACAAACATCTACACACTCTTGTATACACATATACACAATCATGCATAAAAACACATGTTTACGTATTCATCCACACTTATCCACACCTACACTTATGTATAATCTTACACTGACATTCATACAAACCCCAAAAATTAATACTTTTTAAGAGAGAGAGAGAGAGAGAGAGAGAGAGAGAGAGAGAGGGGGGTGGAGAGAGAAAGAAAGAAAGAAAGAAAGAGAGAGAGAGAGAGAGAGAGAGAGAGAGAGAGAGAGAGAAACGAGGATCCAACAAAATAACGTTACTTATTAATTTACACAATATTGCAGCACCAAGCTGTTCCAAAAAAAATCTTTTTTTTTTCTTTTTAAACAAATTGTAATGCTATCTTTCTTGTACTTTTAGGTTACCTCTGTCAGAATTGTACACTGACCAAAGAACGCGAAAGAAAACTAGTCGCCCATGAAATCAAATATTTGAGAAAGGTTGTGAACAAAATCGGAAGTTATCTCGTGAAAAATGGAGAATAAATGAACTATTGGTACTTTCTTCTTCTGTCTTTCTAGCCCACAATAGAGCACAGGCCCCCAAGCAACTCACGCCAAGTCGTTCTATGTTTTGCTATCGAATGCAACTCTTCCCATGTCCTTCCCATTTAACTTCATTCTCCAGCTCCCTTCTCGATGTATTGTTTGGCCTTCCTTTATTCACATGTCCTTGTGGGTTCCAGTTCAAAGATATTCCAGTTATATTGTTCTCCGGTTTTCTCAACGTGTGTCTTATCCAACGCCAGCGTCTTTTCTATACCTCCTGGTCCACTGGAGCTTCCTTAGTTCTCTCCCTAAGCTCTACATTAGGGATTAATCTATCATACCATTTAATTCCATCTATTCTGCGCAGGCACCAGTTAATGAATGTCTGTAGTTTATTAGCAATTGCCTTAGTTGGTCTCCGTGTTTCCGTTCCATACAAAAGTACTGATTTGAGATTAGAATTAAACATTTCAAATTTAGTATTTCTTATGACCTCCACAAATTTCCTATTGCAATGAGAGCTTCTCTTGCTTTTTGTATTCTTATTTTAATATCTCTGTCAGTTTTCCCATCTTTATCTACAATACTGCCCAAATAGGTGTACGACACCACGTTTTGGAGTAGGGTGCCATTAAGTGAAACCACATTACTTTTTGCCTGATTTATGTTCATTGTCTTTGTCTTTCCTTTATGGATTTTCAGGTCTAGCTGTTGTGATCTTGCATCAAGTATAATTAATTTGTCTTGCGTCTGATTCCGTGAATGGGACATAAGAGATATATCACCAAAGTAGTCCAGATCATCAAGCTATTTTGTAGGGGTCGACTGAATTCCATTCTTGGTGTTAGCAGTTACTGTTTTCATAATTCAGCCCGCTGCCAGTAAAAATAAGAGAAGCGACAGAAGACAGCCCTGTCGCCCACTTGTTTTGTTTTTTTCAAATGTATCTGGTATCTTTCCCTCATTTATGCCTTTTTATGTTGCCTTTACTAAGTAAATATTTTTCTGTAGGATTCCATAGTGTCCCATCAATTTCCAGAAAGATTTCCTATCTATGCTGTCATGTGCTTTTTTATAGTCTAGGAATCCAATGTAAAGTTGTGAGTTCAGTTCAATGCCTTGCTCTATTATTATACGTAATGTGGCTATCTGGTCAGTGCATGATCTGTTTGACCGAAAACCTGCCTGCTCATCTCTTAGCTTTGTATCATAACATCTTTTAATCTTTCCAAAATAGTTCTACTTAATATTTTTCCAGGAACTGAAAGCAACATAATTCCTCTTTAGTTTTCATCCTCTTGTAAATCACCTTTTTGGGGCAGTTTTACAAGATAGCCTTCTCTCCAGTCTGCTTGTATTTCTACGGTCTCCCAGACTTTACTAAATAATCTATGTAGCTATTTCGTTTTTGTTTTTATGTTGGCCCTAATAGCTTCTGCCGGGATACCATCTGGACTAGCCGCCTTTCCTTCATAGAGAAGATTAAAAGCTTTTCTCATGTCCTCTTTAGATGGTATCTCACAGTTGATATCCAGTTTCATTTCTAAAGCTTGGATATGTGGAGGAACCTCAGGGCCTGGTCTATTTAGAAGTATTTAAAAAAATTCGGCCCATCTGTCCATTTGATCTTTAGTGTTAATGGTACCTTTCCTTGACTATTTTTAATTGATCCAGTTGGCTGACTATATTTAACTACTAATTGTCTTGTGTTACTGTAAAGGTCTCTGATGTTTCCTTTTCCTGCTGCTGTCTCTGCTTTATGTGCTAGATCATTTAAATATGTCACTTTATCTGCCCTTATACGCCTCGTAACTTCCTTATTGGCTTATGTGTATTTTTGCTGAGGTCTAGCGTTAGCAGCTCTAGTTTTGCTATTAAGTCTGCCGTTTTACTTTTCTTTTCTTCAAACAATTCAATGGTTTCTGGAGTTACCCACGCTTTATGTTTCCGTTCTTTCTTACTGAGAACTTCTACACAAGATTCACTCCAGATTCTCTTGATCTGATCCCAGCAGACTTCAGTGTTTATATCTTCAGCCAACTGCTGAAACACCCGGAACTTATTAGAGACTGTTACTAAAAATTGTTCCTTAAACTCCTTATTCCTGAGATAACCTACATTTACTGGTTTCTGTGATTATAAGATCCTATGTATCTGTTACGTTTCAACTTGTTTTGACTACCAACAGAAAATGGTCAGTATATACATCGGCACCTCTAAAAGCCCTAACATCCTAAATGGATGATCTAAACTTGTTGTTAATACATAGGTGATCAATTTAATTGGTTGTCTTATGGTCTGGTGATTCCCATGTTACCGTATGTATTCTTTTATGGGGAAAAATACTTCCACCAATAACATACTGGTTTCCAGCACAAACAGTTGTGAATAATTCTCCATTTTTATGCCTTACTCATAGACCATGTCTTCCAATAATCTCTTCATAACCTGTGTTATCTGATCCTATCTTAGTATTTAGTGGGGGCAATTTGACCACGTTCAACCCTGCTGAAGAGTGCTTCGATTATATTTATGGTCTCGTTTTATTTATTTCAACTTCAGTTTAAATGGTTTCTTGTACTAGCAGTTGTGGCGTATTGTCGCCAACTATGTATGTTGTTTTCAAAACTGAACATAACTGCGTCCTCTCTGTTGATGATGTCGTCCTGGTTAGGGCTGCGTTATGAGTGTCCAACTTTGGGGGCTGTTTATTCTGTGTCCTGGGCACGGCTGTTATTCATGACTGGGTTGCTCTCTTTATATCCCTTGTCGTCTTATTCTTGCTGAGGTACTGTGCCATGTCGTCTGTCACTGAGGTCCGTTTCCTTGTGTGGTTGTCCTTCTTCTCCTGTTGTAGTTTCCTGATATGTCTTAGTCCTGCGGTAACCCCATGTGGCCCTCTGAGACGCATATGCAAGCACTAAAGCTGCCACAATTACTAAGATGTAAAACTTACCAGCAGGAGCATATTGGCAGCCTTTGGATTCACACTACCCCTAAGCTCATTGTGGTGCCTAACAATGGCATCTCTTTCAGCATCTGTCATAACTTGAAGAAAGGATAACACATGACAATGGATACTTATGTTTGCACTGGTTAAATCCACTCAGAAACACAAATAAAATCCTAGTCATTACGAATACCAACTGATTTCCACCACTAAAGTAGGAGACTCACACCTAAATGATCCACACTTACACATATTGATGATACATATACTTTTACATGTGGACACTTGACGACAAAATAGCACAGACACCTTTACACGTAAATCACCATCATGTAGCAGGTCCTTTGCAGAACGTCGTTTCATCACAGTCTGTCTGAAAGAAACTCGGTCTCTCGCCAGTTCTCCCGCCTGATGTACTTTCATACTCAATGAGTCACTTATATCCTGTGCCCATCTTCGTGTCGGTCGGCTCCTGCCCCTCCTTCCTGGTACCATGCCTTCTGCTATAATTTTTTCTTCTCCGTCGTGGCGCTTGATGTGAACAAAAAATTTCAGCTTCCGAGAAAGAATGCTGTTTATTAGCCAATCTTCCTTGATGTTCAGATCTTTTAAGATGTCATTATTTCTCCTCTTCTTTGTCCAAGATATTTTGAGAGTCTTTCTATAGCATTTCACCTCAAAAGCTCCTGTTCTCTTTCTTAAGGACTGAGAGATAGTCCACGACTCACATCCGTATGTAGCCACAGGGAAGATGCATGCTCTCAAAATTCTAATTTCTATCCCCTTGCTGGTGCTAACCCATAGACTTTTAAGACTGTTCAATCTTTGCATTGCTATGGCCATCCTCCTTTTAATTTCTGTCGAACAGTCTCCATTGCTGTTTATTATAGAACCTATATATTCAGTTCGTGACATTTTCAATTTCTTCATCATTTATGGTTATTTTTTGGGTGACAGTCAGTTTGCACATAAATACTAAGGAAAAAAAGGACCCCTATTCCATGCCATTAAGCGTATAGGGCATATAGGGCTAGACCTATATTTTATAGACCAATCGGCACAAGATGGGTGATGTGGTCAGCATCACGCCGGTCGACTTCACTTCCCGGGACTGCACCGGTACCCATTCAAGGCTGGGTCGACATGGGAGCCAAGGTCATTTTTGAAAGAAGTCCGGCTTCACCACGGAGCGAACCCACCACCATCTGATCTGTGGCGAGCGTCTAGCCGCTCAACAAATGGAACCAAATGCAACTGTATGTTTGTGCTTTTAATGTGTTACGTATTTATGTGTGAGAGTCGCCATGCCCGAACGGCTAGACACGCAGTCAGGTTTAATCAACTGAGCTAGTCAACCGGACAGTTAACCAATTCAGCAAGTCTCTTTTAAAATCAGCGCCTTTGTCTTCTTCGGGTAACAGTTAATCAGAGAATCGCAGTTCCAACTACATAGCAAACGGGGTATCCTATAGTTGCTCCATTCCTGTGCTAAAGAAAACCACACCGAATGTCCGTCATTGACACTTGTTGGAAAAAAAAAAAAGAATTTAACACAGACTGCAGTCAGCAAATTCAACAGCATAGACATTCATTAAAATGGGTTATGTAGCAGTCGAAGTGTCAACACAAACATTCCAACACTAGATATGCAGTTTACTCTAAATCAAAGCAGCAGTTACAACTGATCAGTTGGTAAACATTCAGTTATTCGCTTAATTACGGCATCACGATTTCGCTGACATCAAGCCATTTGCCATTTTCTAAATTGGCTGTTAGCAACACAAACTACGTTGGTTACAAACGAAAGCATACCAATCCTTAGCACACCGTGTCGCCACATGCACTCGCCTCAACAGCAGGGCACAATAACTATATCTCTGCAGTTTACATATGAATGCAAATGCAACAGCTAAGGATTGTCGGATATAAACGTGTCACGACTAAAACAGTTGACATGCCTCTCTCTTATATTGACCGCATTCCCTTCAGTACCGTAGGGGCGCTACTCAAACTTCCTACGTGCTAAAAATGTGTTACCTAAAGTAAGATCAATGGATGAAACATATGTACAGCGAATATTGGGATAAAATGCGCTAATGTAGCCAGTAAAAAAGAAGTAGGGATTGAGAAACTATATCATGGAAAAAAGTACAGGAAAGCACATAGTTGTTTCGTAGGAAAGTAAGTAAGTAAAACATGCTTTCACGCCAGTGGCACCTCATGCATATGGTGCAAAACTTATATATTTTTGTCTCAGTAGATGATGTTGTCAACAGATGTCGAGCGTTTTAACTTTACAGGACACTATTTTAAGCTGAGTTAAAGTTGGAATCTCTTACTGTGTCGCGAATTCGGGACAGTAGAGAAGACGAAAATGGGCGTACGTCGTGAGAAAAGCAGATGGCAGAAAGATAGTGAACAGTGCAGGGAAGACAAGAATTCACTAAGAAAACGGTTTGAAGCCGCTTCAGAAAAAAAAATCTGAAAGATTGCACGAGGTCTGGCTGCACATATGGAGCAGATACAGTGCCCCCTGTCACGCTGAAGGTTTCCAGTGCAACAAAAGAAGAACCAAGAGGGCCTGGGAAAGTTCTTTAGGTACCCCTCCAGCTCTGTCTAAGGTCTTTTCAAGCTACTAAAATCGGGAACTCTCACTGTGAACCAAGAGGCACTAGAGTCGCCTGGCCAGCGTGTACTCCAACAAAAACAGAAACAAAATGTGACAGCGAGGAGACTAACAGTAGTCTGAAAAAAAAAGGGATTTGCCAACGGCAAATTAAAAAAAAAATACCTGGAAGAAGTCGAAGGAGTGGTGTCCGCTATAGGGTTAATAAACTTTACCCAAATTTGCTAAGGCACGGATGGAGCTGCAGGCACACGTGTAAAGAATGGCATAAGGCAAAAGGAGTCTGCATTCCCATGGAGCGAGACTCTTCTAATCTATCCTAGTTGAGGCCAGGGTCAAACAAAGAGGGTAAGACATTCTTTTCAGTCATAGCTCGCAAACCAACGAGTTACTTCGTGCAGAACAAGTATATAGACACTACGGTCCAGAAAGGGGGTATTCCGGGGCGCCACGGGATGCCTTGAGCAAGTGGTTATGAACTGGGAGAGTATTCAGGAGGCAAAGGCAGAGAAGAGAAAAACTTCACGTTATTTGGTTGGACCTCGTGAACGCTTAGTCGGTACGTCTTTGGTTGTTAAGAAAGGCCCTTAACAGGTTTCACGTCCCGCCAGAGATCATTGTGATGATCGAACAGTATCTTTAAAAAAAAAATGGCCGTACGCTTCTCTGGCAAGGCGTTCAACACGATATACACTTGGTCGGCAGGGTGTGATAGCAATAGGATGTACAATTGTCTACGGAACTGTTTATCGGGGCCATGCAGCTATGCTAGATGGGCTGCCGGCTACGGACAACGCATTAAAATAGGTCATCACTGTATGCTCCCTCTGTGAGCGTTTATGGACAAAACGCTATAATTAATGAATGGTCGAATAGTGCAACAAGCAGTCCAAGCCCAAGAAGTAAAGAAGTATGTAGATCTGTAAAGATAAAGTGGTGGCGACCAGTTGACGGTGGCAAGCAAAACGATCCCCATGGGTCGAGATTAACCAATTAAGAGTCTCAGCAGTGTCTGCGATTTAAAGATGTCAGACAGGAGCAAAATTCGACATATACTTGTTTCCCTGGCTACAGGTCTGTACTCTTTTCAACAAACCAGACTGATCAGAAAGAGCACTTACCTATATGTGGGCGAGCATCACTAGATTTTGGTTTGCAAGCTGTATGCCCAGGGAACACTTCATACTTTGCTCCACACAGAGTTGAATTCTGACACGCAGGGCATTTCAACGGTACTGACTATAATGTATTTTGAAAAAAAAAAAAATATATATATATATATAAAATATATGCATAGATATATATACTTATATACATACATATAGATACATACACATATACATACATACATGCAGACAGAGAGACATAACAATAAGACTTGACAAAATTTTGTAAGAATCATCGTCACTTGATGTATGATTTAGTCAACATTAAATTGGCCCATTTTTGTTTCTAATGACGTTTAATTAGTGTAAGCCTTTGATCAGTAACAGTAATATTTGCAAGGTAGTTGGGCCTAAAAACAAAAATTGTAATATACAAACAATTAAGGTTAGGAAAGTGTCTTTTGGAATCACAAATAGCAAGGTCCCGAGCTGCTTCACGTTATTGTTCTTGTTCTTCTGTCGGAAAGGCGTGAACATGGTGTTTGCTTTAAACAATGTCAGGGATTTATTAAGCTAAGTAAGCTGAGTGCAATGTTCACAAAAATATATTTTGATTCGTGATGCAGCTGCGGAGTAAGTGATTCGCGTACAGCTCTTTACAAGATTTAACGCCCCGAGTAATATTGGCTATGGTTATGTTAACTATAAATATGTTTAGCCAACCCACTTTCACCTGTGCCAGACAATTCTAAAAGTAGAACCCATTTGCTGGGGGCAGAAGGAAACCGCACATCAGCTTCTGAAGAATATATTATATAAGTCGTCCCCTGTGGGATGCAATTATTTGTTACTTTGAAGCCCCTTTCGGCTTGTGCCGGGGGCCCTGAATATAGCCTGGCCATAACTTTGGCCTAACGGCTGAAAAAGGTTTCCAGGACCATTCCAGGGGTTCTCCTCATCCGCATGGTGGTACTTTGTGTCATTAGGTGTTTATCGCTTGTGTGATGTCCTGGTGGGGTACAACTTACCAACCTACCTTTTCAAGAATACGTCCATGAGAACATCATAAGTGGCGCGTGTAGTAATAGAAGAGTGGCAATTGCACATCCAAATACCAGTAACAGGAGCTCGATTCACAGTAGCATAGGGGTTAAGTGCTTGCCTCCCGCGGAAAGACAGTTTTGAAGCAACATTGTTTTTTTTTTTAAATTGCCTTCGGCTTTCAAGTCGACCCCGTCTAAAGATCTTTTTTTTTCTTCTTGTAATTTTGTTGTTCGTATCGACATCCTAGCACATCTGTCCATCTGTTCGACCCATGCCTGCTCGGTCTGCTGATGCAACCGCCTTCTTTGAGTCTTTATGCTCAAGTACCCAGGAGGGAGGAGTTAAATGGGCCATCTTTTTTCTATGCCCGGTGTGCGGTTTCCGCATACTTGTCATCATTAATACATATATCCAGCAGGCGTTTCGTTGTATCTGAATCGGTGGAAAAGTCTCTATGATGCAACACGTTCAGTATATCTGCCCTGGCCATACATATTCCGCCACCAGCCACTGTAGACATAACTAGTCTGCGGGCCTTTCATTTCCTTTCACCCAGCGAATTGCTGGTAAAAGAGGTATATCCTGGGACGTGATGGCGACCGGCGTTAAGCTGATCATATCTCGCAACACATGGTGGCCAGAAAAAAGCGCTTCAGAGAAACACTGAAGGCATAATTGAAAGCACCTGCAAGGCTACAGCACAAGACCGGACTTTATGGCGCACATGTATCCGAAATAGGGCAACGATCTGCGAGGCATCTAGAACAAGGGCAGCTGAACAGCGAAGGCAAGCCAGAAAGAATCGACAAAGAGGCCCTTTATCTACAGACACTATGCTCTGCCCTTATTTCCCTAGACTCTTCCGGGCAGTATTGGACTTACAAGTCACCCCCGAACTAAAATTCAACTGCAGTTTCATGACGGATGAAAGAAAGAGTGGTCCTCATCACTTGTGATGGACGAATGAACTGAACTGAACTAATCACGAGGCCTGTGTCAATTGCTCTGTAAAATTATAAGTGTAGGACAAGGTACCCGATGCGTCATTGGTGTGGAAACAGTTCTCTAAATAAGAGGATGTTGAATATGACACTTCACAATGATACTTCAAGACATAAACAGCATAGTCATGTGTGCATTTGATACTCACCGGCTTGGTTAAAGTGTTCAGTACAGGTGACGATGTTGAAACTGTAATACATATTAGTACAGTTAGTCAAATGCTCTGTCATTATTATCACCATCATTATCTTTATTACCATTTTTAACTTTTGCCGTTATGCGTCTGGTAAGAAGCATTCTGCGATCCATTGCTGGATAGGTACAAAGCTACCCGGTGTAAAGCGATAATAAAAATACTTGATAAACAAATACATATATCTTTATAACATTATCCTAAAACTATCATCTGCACGTCTATCACAAGTTTTGACACATATAATTTAACTCACCTTGAACATAAAACAGCAGGAGAACACACGTAAAAGTCATTTGTGAAATTCTCTGAAATAGATTGGTATCGTTTCAAAATCGGCTCTGTGGCTAATTCGATGCGAATGCTTCGTAATGCCGGAATGCCGGGTTTGATTCCAGCTGCGGGCTATGCGCCTTGCGTTGGTTTCGACAGCGCTATCAAGAAAGCCGACCGTCAAGAAATCAATGGCAAACTACTAGACGTAAATTTGCCTAGAAAAACTACACAGTAGCCAGGGGCTGTTGGGGTTGGTTCTACAACGTCCTGTAAAGGATACGCAACTAACCATTTTATCGTTTTAAATGCAAATTGTTTTATGTTTATTTTGTACAATATGTATATATTGGTTGAACGGTGGCTTAAATGTAAGACACCTGCCATTCAACTGAGAAACGCTGGTTTGCTCGATGGCTTCACTGTTATAAATTAGAAGAAAAGGAAGAATGATTTATAACTCATACTTATCCCATAACCCATTCCCACATTCACACCTCCCAGCCCTTCTGTTCGGAGGTAATAAATCTGGCTTCTGATCTTATGAGATAGGCCACACATCTTGTAGAAGACATTTACGCGTCAGGCAGGCAAGAATCCCTGTTAGGAAGCGAATGTGCCGTTCAAACAAACCCACTCGCTGTCCATGTAATTTAGGAATAAAGAAAGCACACTTGTAATTATAATGTGTTCCCCGTGTGGGTTCCGGGGCCCTATTGCAGGTAAAATACAAATAGACACATTACCTACTAAAACGCTTGTCGCAAGAGTCGAATAATTCGGAGCTTCCTTTGAAATGTAGGTCAGCTTACAAAGAACTGAATAATTTTGAAGGTCTCTGATTTAATAGAATAATAAGTGTAATAACAAGGATAAAGAAGACGAAAAAAGCAACAGCAGAAGGAGTAGACAAAGAAGAAGAAGAAGAAGAAGAAGAAGAAGAAGAAGAAGAAGAAGAAGAAGAAGAAGAAGAAGAAGAAGAAGAAGAAGAAGAAGAAGAAGAAGAAGAAGAAGAACAAGAAAAAAAAGAAGAAAGAAGAAGAAGAAGAAGAAGAAGAAGAAGAAGAAGAAGAAGAAGAAGAAGAAGAAGAAGAAGAAGAAGAAGAAGAAAGAAAGAAAAAGAAAGGAGAAGAAGGAGGAGGAGGAGGAAGGAGGAGGAGAAGGAGTAGGAGGAAGGAGGAGGAGAAGGAGGAGGAGAAGGAGGAGGAGAAGGAGGAGGAGAAGGAGGAGGAGAAGGAGGAGGAGGAGAAGGAGGAGGAGGAGGAGGAGGAGAAGGAGGAGAAGAAATAGAAGGAGGAGGAGGAAGAAGAAGAAGTAAGAAGAAGAAAGAAGAAGAAAAGAAAGAAAGAAAGAAAGAAAGAAAGAAAGAAAGAAAGAAAGAAAGAAAGAAAGAAAGAAAGAAAGAAAGAAAGAAAGAAAGAAAGAAAGAAAGAAAGAAAGAAAGAAAGAAAGAAAGAAAGAAAGAAAGAAAAGAAAGAAAGAAAGAAGAAAGGAAGAAAGAAAAGAAAGAAAGAAAGAAAGAAGAAAGAAGAGAAAAGAAAGAAAGAAAGAAAGAAAGAGAGAAAGAGAGAGAAAGAAAGAGAAAGAAAGAAAGAAAGACAGACAGACAGACAGACAGACAGACAGACAGACAGACAGACAGACAGACAGACAGACAGACAGACAGACAGACAGACAGACAGACAGACAGACAGACAGACAGACAGACAAACGGACAGACGGACAGACGGACAGACGGACAGACGGACAGACAGACAGACAGACAGACAGACAGACAGACAGACAGACAGACAGACAGACAGACAGACAGACAGTCAGACAGACAGGCAGGCAGGCAGGCAGGCAGGCAGGAAGGAAGGAAGGAAGGAAGGAGTTAAGGAAGGAAGGAAGGAAGGAAGGGAGGAAGGAAGGAAGGAAGGAAGGAAGGAAGGAAGGAAGGAAAGAAGGAAGGAAGGAAGGAAGGAAGGAAGGAAGGAAGGAAGGAAGGAAGGAAGGAAGGAAGGAAGGAAGGAAGGAAGGAAGGAAGGAAGGAAGGAAGGAAGGAAGGAAGGAAGGAAGGAAGGAAGGAAGGAAGGAAGGAAGGAAGGAAGGAAGGAAGGAAGGAAGGAAGGAAGGAAGGAAGGAAGGAAGGAAGGAAGGAAGGAAGGAAGGAAGGAAGAAGAAGAGACCGAGAGGAAATAAATGCATCGTTTGCGTGTGTGTATGTTTGTGTAATGCCAGGGGGCTCTTATTTATGTTTGTCTTTATATCAAAAACAAATCTTTCTTCTCGCTGCTTATATTGTTAAATGCACCTTGCGAGACACAACTACAACAACAAACAACAACACAGTCAGGCGAACATGTGCATTCATGCGCCTGTCTTCTCTGTCTAAATGCTAATTTAATTTACACCAGAATGTCAAGGATAATAAATTACACATGTACACTTACCAACTAGCATCCGCTTTGCGCAATGAAAATGCTTGCCAGCCCGACTTTCTTGGGATCTTTTTCATACGGTGTTGGCTTAACCGCCCCCCCCCCCTCTCCCTCTCCCCCTACACACACACAAATTAACTCTGGGACTTAGGTCGACCCTACCTAGAACGGGTACCCAGCAATGTTCGCCAAAGTAAGGGGTGCCGGTTCTTTTTAATCTTCTGTACCTGCCAAAATAGCCTCATTGGTTACGAACGCGCTTTTTAAAGCAGAAGTACCTTGTTGGATCAGAGTTGTGGATGATCTAACAACAGACAGCCTAGCGTTGATTTCGACAGTGGTGTTAAAAAGCAAGACACTGAACATAGAATATGTAAAAAAAGAACACTTTTCAACGTCTTCAGGACTATTGGGAATACCCGCCTAGACCTTTATTTTTTAGACCAATCGGCACTTGATGGGTAATGTATTTAGCATCAAGCCGGCCGCCATTACTTTCTCGAACCGCACCTGTTACCCACTCAAGGCTGGGTAGACCGGGGAACCTTCGTCATTAAAAAAAAAACATATCCGGCTCCATCAGAACCTGAACCCACGACCTTCTATCCCGCAGGCGAGCGTCTAGCCGCTACGCCACGGCGACTCGAACACATAATTTCCTAGAAATATCAGAAACAGCCAGATAATACCAATACAAGACCAAGATAAGGAAACTAAAGTGTTTTAAACTGATAAATGCACAGAACAAGCAAAGCACCACATTTGCATGCCTTGGCTAATTACAATGTTTTGCTAACGCCACCAGATGCTGTGACAGAGCAGTAGCTCGACACTTACTTACCATTCGGAAGATCTTGGGTGTGAATTCTCATGTTAGGGGATATTTAATAATGAACTTATGGCTCGTATGTTGACCTGACACAAATTATCACAAACATAGCCTGTTACGTGAATGCACCCGGTGTTTTGTTTACATTGAATATGAGTCAAGCACAAATACGCCTGTCTGCCAAAAAGTAAAATGGGTCCTTAACCTACTTACCACTTCCTAGCTTCATACATTAGAAAGGTTTGCATTTGATAGGTCAAATAGTCAATATCACCCTAGTCCCGTTACATTCTTGAATATGTTATGGAACCTATTTTGCTCAGTGTGCACATGAAAACCTAGAAATTGTTACAGTTTTCCTCACTTTCTTTAAGTCAAAGCATTTTTATTTACTAAAAGTAGAAGATCTGAACATCAAGGAAAATTGGCTAATAAACAGCATCCTTTCTCGAAAGCTGAAATATTTTGGTCATATCAAGCGCCACGACGGATTGGAAAAAATTATAGCAGAAGGCATGGTACCAGGAAGGAGGGGCAGGGGCCGACCGACACGAAGATGGACACAGTATATAAGTGACTCCAGGAGTGTGAAAGTGCATGAGGCGGGAGAACTGGCGAGAGACAGAGTTTCTTTCAGGCAGACTGTGATGAGAGCGACGTTCTGCAGAGGACCTTTTACATGATGATGATGAAGTATAAAAGTATATAAAACGCACGAAATATCCTTGCATCTTCATACATTCATAATTTTAAACAAACGAAGCAAAACGCACAGTACTATTTTCGAAATTAGGAGCAATAGTCAAACTCTACCTTATTATATGCCGAAAACATGTTCCTGTAACTTGTTTAGCCATTTGTTTATGCGCTGTGATGTTACGAACACAGCTACACTGACACCGATACATACGTCATCCAGTGACTGATTCACACTTTTGCATTCGAGGATACAGCTGTGCAGTTAGAGAGATGGAAAAATGGTGAAGGAAAAAAGATGAACAAATTCATCACCCAAGCACCTGGGAGGCGCAAGAATATGCAGAGACACCGTAGCGTGGCCGAGGGGTCTAAGGGGCTGGCTTACGGCATCAGTCTCTTTGGAGGCTTGGGTTCAAATCCCACCGCTGCCATGTTTTGTCACTACTTGCTTCTGTCAGACTGTGGCCGGTGCATTTTTGCTCCATTTGTAAACTGAAAGGATAGTTTCGTCGCCCAGCTTTCTGAGTTGAGTGCATGGCGTGACACTGTGAGATGCTGATTTCATTTAAAATGTTTTTCTACTGTGACCAACGTGGTGGTGTGAATTGTAGATTCAGAAAATTCCTGTTGTCGCAATATTGGTGGTGTCATTATGTGATTAAAAATGTTCGCGTGTACAAACTGCTGATCTGTTGGTAACTTCTGTTACCATCCATGATGCACTACGGATGGCTACCGTATGCTTTTAATGCGCGTGTATGTTAGTGTATATGCTGAGACAGCAGTCTGTTAATCTTTTGTGTGTGTGTTTTTTTAATTGCCACTGGAGCAGAGCAACTATGGGGTGACCTGTTTGCTATGATTCAAAGCAGCAAATAAATAAAAACATCTTTATGCCTACTTAATGTTGTCAATTCCAAACATGGACAGTGAATAGTGCAATAGAACAGAAAAAAAACTACATGTGAAATGCGTTGTCTCTGCAAGGTCATTAACAACACAAGAAGAGACAGGGTTACGAATAGTAGCGTTGTAGAGAAAGTCGGATTAAGACCATGGTTTGATTATATTGACAAAGAATGAAATGATTCGGTCATCTACTGAGAATGTAGCCAGACGAAAGTGCATATGATATTTTTTACAGCAGAACATCTGGGAGGAAAGCGAGATGAAGATCAAGAAAGAGATGGATAAATGGTGAAAAGATGAACAAATCCATCGCACAAGCCACCTCGAGAAGCGCAAGGAAGTACAGAAAATAACGACACTGAGCTACAACCTGGTATCAGTGAGACGACAAAAGAAGAAAGAATGAGTTGTACAGGTACAGTCAGTGTTTACTGTCCCTATTTACCACTTTTCAGGGCGGTTTAGGACAGGAAGGTCTTGAACCTGAGCATCTAGGACGCGTGCATCATGCCAACCCTGTCCTACCAAGATCAAACTTAGACAATTACAATTAAATGAGATACCTGCGAAAATGTCCTAATATAACAAGAAGTGTGTATCTTGTGCTATGAAGTATCGGTTTTAAAGACCATCGTTATGTTAGTAGCATATGGAGGGAGTCATAAGTAGATGGAGCTACGGAGCTCATGTCTTGTGCGACAGTATCAGCATATTCATAATTGGTATGCATGCAAGTTGTGAGTTGTAAGGAACAAAATCTGACACAACGACCTCCATTCTCTGTGACTCAAAATATTTGTCTAATTAGACAGTAATGTTTAGCCATGAAAAACTATACATAAAATAATCACATTAAATTATGTCACTCCCAAAAAGTCGTTACTGCAGCAATGAATGTTTGTTTATGCAGCTAAAAGCGACAGTGCCAAACATCACATCGCATCTCATTTTAATCAGCTTGCACTTTGCGGTGTCGACGTGAAATAAATATATTTACTAGAAAGTGCCCATCTCTGTGCTTCGTGGTGGGCCTCTTCATTTCACCTGTTATCTTCTTATGAAATCTACAGCTGCTGCTACTCTCATTTTCCTTCGGATTTCGTCATTTCTGATCTTATCTCTCAGTGTTACATTGACAGCTTTTCGCAGGAATCACATTTTAGTTGTTGTAATTTTTCATTTGTTTCTGTCATTGTCCAGGTCTGGTATTGACAACACAGTGATAGCAAGCAGAATGTGTCACAGAGTGCTCTTTTTCTTTCTATTGCCCAATGAGTTGGTTTGCTTTGCTGAATCTGTCATTAATCCCATCTTCTGTTTTTCCAGCGGATGCTTTTATGATTCATAATTATTTGAAGTTCTTGGTCCGCTGCAGAGTGTTTCTCAAAGCTGAATATATTTTTGTTTCTACTTTGACTAAGGACGTGACCCCTGTTGTGTTGGCGCTAATGGTCATGTTACGCTCTTTGCAAATCAGTAAGCATCAAAGAGTTGAAATAACACATTTATAGGATTCGTCGTAGCTTAGTGGCTCGCCATCCAGCCCGAAGATCTTTGTTCGAATCGCCTTGGAAACGGATTCTATCCCTCAAATTGACATTGGCCTCCGTGTCGAAACAGCCTAAATACATCATCATTATTGCCCTATTGTGTCATTATATGTCACATATCGCTCGCATTCTTCTCCATTCCGTTCTGTCCTTCGCAGTCCTTCTGATATCATAGATGCAATCCTGTAGAGAACCTTGGCTTCTCTCATCAACCTTCGTTTGAGGGTTTCTTGTGGAAGCCCTTGCTACCTCAGTCCTTTTACCTATAACTGTATTGCCTGCTTATTGATTCTCTGCTTCTTTCTTATAAGGATGTGTCCAGTTTGGAGACGTCGTCTACGTGTCATTGCTGTTGTTATGAGTCTTTGCCCAGACATTTCTCTTTTTTTTTTATAAACCTCTTTAGATTTCATTCCATTTTAGCATGAACTTGGTACAGGTAATCTCCTGGAAAGCAAAGGCGATAGGTGAGATGTTGATCACATCATTCACCAAATATATGATTGGTCTTTAACAATCTGAGTCTAGCATAATATGACGGATTCGCTACTTGCATAACTAGCATCAGCATTGACTGCTAACAACGTGTGTTACTGTGTGTCTATCATGTTGGTAAAGTTTGTAAACAATAACTCCATAATGCTATTCACTTTGATATATTTAGACGGTTGTGTCCCTTAGTCTATTAACAAAAACACAAAGCCTTTAATTAACCTTCTGCGGATAGTTAGGTCGTGGGTTTGCGACCTGAAGGAGTCAGACTTTTTTTTTTTTTTTCAAATATGAACTTAACTCCTAGGTCGACCCAGCCTTGAGTGTGTACTAGGTGCAGTCCTGGGAAGTAAATGTGGCCGGCGTGATCCTGACCACATCACGCACCAAGTGCCGATTGGTCTATAAAAATATATTCCCAAATCGCCTAAAGGTGTGGAAAAAGAACCTTTCATTTTTTTGTTAACTTTTTTTTTTTTAAATTAACCATCACCATCTGAACAAGGGATGTGACGGCTGACCGAAACGGACATAACAGAATGATACATGTCCAGTAACGTGATTTCACTGGGCTTTCACCAGTCTTGAAATGTTTTATAATTTCAAGTTTTTGTTTACAACCTGACACTATATGATTTCACTTTTCGGCCATTTTAAAACAATTTTAAAGAACAATAAATTCAAAGAGTTAGCTTAAAATACAGAAAAGTAGCACTAACGTAACATTATGCCACACAGTAAAACAAAACATGTATTCGAACACGCAGGCTACTCTGTCACGACTGGGACTTGTGTGTAACACAATAGCGACTGACTGGTGATCGGTTTGTGGTACACGAGATCAAGCTCTTCTCCTTTGCAACCGACGATTAATCACTTTCGTCATTATACAGCACAATCATTTCCGTCATCAGGGAGTATAGTCACTTCCGCCATCATACAGAACAGTCACTTCCATCATCATACAGTACGGTCATTTCCATCATCATAAAGTACAGTAATTTCCGTCATCATACAGTACAGTCAATTCAGTCATCATAGAGTACAGTTACTCCCACCATCATACAGTACAGTCAACTCAGTCATCATAGGGTACAGCCACTTCCAGTTTTATACAGTATATTGTACAAGTAATTCGTGAGTAATTTCAAAGAGGTCTGTTTGTTGATACTCACGCATTTAGTTAAAGACGATGATGGATAACAGGAACTTACGGTTAACTTAGTGATGGTTAATCAAAGTTTTATTGTATTTGCCAGACATTGAGTGTCGCGTGTGTAGATTTACGGAAGAATCGGTAGAACTCATTGAAAATCCAAAAAATAGCAACCCAGATGTTTTGAAAGAGGATAGGTCTCGAAGACAACTTGTCACAAAGATCAGACAAATACTTTGTTGTGTGTGGGGTAATGTTATGAGAAGAAAGACACTGGAAATGTTACGTACACTGGAAAGCTCTATGGAAAAAGATGCAGAAAAAGAAAACGCATGACAATTCTGGACAGCCCTTTGGCATGACACGGAAGTGTGTCAGTACACAATTGATTCATGAGGCTGAAGGCTGCCAAAGTGGAGAGCATGCTCGTTCATGCTGGTCAGTAAGGTACTTATTGATATCACGATAGAGGGGAAGAAGCAGAGGTACTTGTCGCTATAAGAGACCCTACAATTAGCTTCACCCACCTTCCCACTGATGCCTCGATCTGGTATAACACCTGTCGAGTTGGGGGTGGGCGGGGGGGGGGTGGTTAGGCGTAGTAAGTCGTATTTTACTTCTTGTTGTCAGCGGCCGGCGATTTGACGTCTTCTATAATGTGACCGCTTGTAATGAGTGCTAGCAACGGTCCCAAAACATGTACAACTGGGTCTAACCCCAACCCCTCCCCTTACCCTACCGCCCTAGCCTGTCTCACGACTGCATGCAGCCTCTATTATACGCTGCATACAGTCGTGCGACCTAGTATGCCCTCCTGCAACATATTAGAGGTCCTAACCAGATAGAGGTATCAAAGGGAAAGGAGGTCATTCTCATTCTTGGTCTCTCAATGTGACTAGAACCGAAGCAGCATATATCTTGCATGCGATGGATGTGGCTACTACCCTAGAAGCATAGGACTGGAGGTTATATCGGTCTAGTGTAGCCATTACGACTACACTAATTAAATGTTCTCTCATGGTTTAACGGGGTAACTGAGATCTGTCTTGTTGGTCTGCCGTCTAGATTGAGATATGTGATAGTTAAAGAACGATTTCAGAGGAAACAAATCTATCGATAAATTGATATGGCTACAGCGCCGCCGAACTAAGCAAAAACTGACATTGTTTGGTGAGACGAGCACAAGGAACTTGAGCCTTCAGTTACCAGCGCTTTTGCTACAGCTGATCACATTTTGAAATATGTATGTCTGTGTGGGCTAAGTCTATGCGAACGCTTCGTAATGCCGGGATGCCGGGTTCGATCTCAGCTGCATGTCATGCGCCTTGCGTTGGTTTTGACATTGGTATCAAGAAAGCCGACTGTCCAGAAAGCAATAGCAAACTACTAGACGTAAATTTGCCTAGAAAAATCACACAACAGCCCCCGGGGTTGGTTCTGCAACGTCCTGTAAAGGATACGAAACTAACTAACCAACGTCTGTGCGAGTGGCCTTGTAAGTGAGATCATGACAGACTTCAGGGAAAAGCTGTCAAAGTCATGGTTGTCCAAACAAAGAAATTATATGGGGCGGGTGAGTAGGGGTGGGGGTTGTGAATGGGGATTAGCCTTTTTGAATTTTGTTTCGAGTGATGACTTTATTAGGCCTTGTTTCAGTGTGCAAGCGTGTGTATATATATATATATATATATATATATATATATATATATATATATATATATATATGTGTGTGTGTGTGTGTGTGTGTGTGTGTGTGTAAAATGTGATAGTCAACAAATATGATTAGCACATTTGACACAAGAAATGCAATGCTGTAATCAAATGCTTATGAAGATAATTATTGTACACAGTTTAGGCTGGGTGAGGAAAAAAAGGTGGGGGGGGGAGGGAAATTAAACCATACTTAATAACTAATAATTTTGATTCGCTTACAAGTAGAAAAGAATTTACAGAACTATGAACAACCCAGACAAAAGTCAATACAATTTTAGTTTGCTCAAAGACGTCACTTGCTGAGAAACGTCACTTGCTGAGAGACGTCACTTGCTGAGAGACGTCACTCTAATAAAATAAGCATCCAGACTAAGAGACGCGTATGATATCATCGAATTGGCGGTTTTTTTTTTAAAGGCCGCCTCGATCTTCAAATTAAAATTTAATTAAAAAAAAAAAAAATAGAATTGACCAAAGAGGACGTGACCGTTTCCTTTATATGCATTCATGTAGGACAGATTTAGGATTATGATGCTCATGTTCAGTCATTTATAATACGCTAGCGTTTTATTCGGTTTAAAGTCACAATTATTTGACGCTACTCTAATGTAGGTTTCTTAATTATAAGGGCTATAAAAAAAATCACTACTGCTAGCTATATTTACCGCTGCCATAGATTTGTCGTTCTGTACATCTGCGCATGTTGCATAAACCGAAATATGGCCATGTATTTAAGTTTGATAAATGTAACATGCACATATTTATACAATAAGGTAAATTGAGGACCTGCATTAGCCTTGTAATTAGAACATGATAAAAGAGCAGCATATGAAAAAGTCTGGCCATCTGTCTAGAATGACGTGGTATCACTTGCAACATAGCAACGGGGAAGCCATATAAATGAACACAACGCAAGGAAAGACCAGGGAAAATATGAACGGCGGTAAAACAAAAAAAGTCTTAAAGGCATGAAGGATCTCAGACAACACTTTGAATTGATGTTTGAGGTTTTGAACAAGGAATCAATATCATGGCACATGGGTAGTAACCCATAAGTGCTCCGTTCTTCTTCTAACTCAAGTCCGCGTCCGAAAAAACGCAGCGCAGTGTACAGATCCTGAAATAGTTTGGGTAGATTTTTACTCCAAATTTTTCCCTTGCAGCGCCGTTAGGCTACTCTCTTCAATTTCCAACTGCCAAGGGATTTTTTTTTACGTGCGCAGCAATGCACATGGGCGTCTGGTCTCACTACCCAGAGACCAGGGGGAATTACTCAAAGTCCAAACCCACATGAAAAAAATTCCAGCGCTTACCGGGGATTGTAACTAACCTCTTAACACTCGAGGCGGACATCATGCCTCGAGACAACGTAGCCCCCCCCCCCCCCCCCCAAGCTTTAGATGAGAATACAGAAACGACGTATATCTACATTTGAAGCTTTTCCCCCACCACCTAAACTTCAATAAGGTAACCGGGAGAGAAGCAGTTGAAGATACTGGCGTGACTAAGTAATCAATACCAAGACCACTAACTATTTTTTTTCTTGTTTACCCACACAACAAATTATTATTTTTCTTTTATTTGTAATTTTGAACCCAGGGTCAATAAAACGTATGTTATAATGCGAGGAGGATTCAAACATTTGGCATTTGAACCAACGTGCAAAGGTAGTAGCTAGTAAGATGCCTCTGCTCCCGTGTGTGGAAATAGTGAGGGAAATGTGTGTCAGCTTAGGGGGTGCACTTGGTCAGGTCTATCAGAGGCTGGATATGAGTGCTTGACGGTAGTTATGTTACGTGAAGATAAAAGCCAGAAGACGATGAGAGAGATGACAAGAGCCAGAAAACGATGAAAGCTAGAAGATGAAGAAAAAATAGAAGAAGAAGAGGAAGAAGAAAAAGAAGAAGAAGAAGAAGAAGAAGAAGAAGAAGAAGAAGAAGAAGAAGAAGAAGAAGAAGAAGAAGAAGAAGAAGAAGAAGAAGAAGAAGAAGAAGAAGAAGAAGAAGAAGAAGAAGAAGAAGAAGAAGAAGAAGAAGAAGAAGAAGAAGAAGAAGAAGAAGAAGAAGAAGAAGAAGAAGACGAAGAAGACGAAGAAGACGAAGAAGAAGAAGAAGAAGAAGAAGAAGAAAAAGAAGAAGAAGAAGAAGAAGAAGAAGAAGAAGAAGAAGAAGAAGAAGAAGAAGAAGAAGAAGAAGAAGAAGAAGAAGAAGAAGAAGAAGAAGAAGAAGAAGAAGAAGAAGAAGAAGAAGAAGAAGAAGAAGAAGAAGAAGAAGAAGAAGAAGAAGAAGAAAATGTAGTAGTAATAGCAGTATTTTTAGGAGGATGGGGGGTGCACTAAAAAAAAACGAGAAGTGAAAGAAGGTGCAGGGTAGCTATGGCGTAACCCAAGTAACATTTATTTAAAAAATAAAAATAAAAATCCGAAAATATCTTCAAGTTTACAACATCAAGACAAACAGCGACATACATACTATATGCCAGATAAATGTTTCTATTCTTGCATAGGGCAAGCTGACAGAGAAAGTGTAGGCAGCACTTTGGATAATTAGAGGAAGACATCTCAAAGAAATGTTACTCTTGTAAATACTCGACTCTCCTACGCCAGCATGCTAAAAAGTGTTGACGATGAGTGCTTGCATTTGTTGCTTTTGCGTGGAATAATTGTAAAACATTCAGTAGCCCGGCTCTCTAGCGCAGTTGGCTAAACCAAACTGCGAGGTGACCGGGTGACGAAATCTATACTTTTAATGTGCATATTAACATACATATTCGCCTTGTTGTTCCAGCGTCCCACTGTGGGGATAACAATAGACCCACTATCTCGTCAACAAGCAAGTCATAGCAGTCGACTAATTACGAGCTCACTTCGGATTGCATCTGGCTGAGCGACAACGAACAATCATCTGCACACAAACAAGCCAGTAAAACGGATGCAAACACAAAACTCAGGCCCTGTCACAAAGCCTAAATGCAAATGGACTTTCCCAAAACTGAGACCACCGAATCCGCAGAGAAGCATAATTTAGAAAAAGAATGGCATGGTTTGTCTAATGCGCCTAGGGTGTGGAAGCATGCTGTAAACATATTGCCCTATGTAACGTTAACTATGGCCACATAGTGTTCTTGTGGATACATGATGACTGACTCACACTTTTGTGGACCAGTCTATGCTCAGTTGGTAATGTGGTCATCATTCAATGGTTACCTTTACTACCAAGAACTTTACCTGGTACCTAGTTCAGCCTGCGTCAGTGCCGAAGACAGTAACTCTTGAAAGAAAAAGAAAAACCCCCCTATCCATCTCCGTCAAGATTCGAAATCAAGATCTTCGAGTCGGAGGCGAACATCTACTCCAGTGTCTTCCAAAAGCAAGGCTATCCCACATGGTACAGGGGTACTGTAGCTGGCTAGATCAAATCTGTGAGGCACTGTGACGGTCCAAGGAGACGGTACTAACCTCAGGTGCCGTTAGGGTCATTGTATGAAAATAGGCCCCAGTAAGAGAGAAGGGAGAGAGAAATAAATAGAGATGGAAGATAGCGAGAGGGAGAGAGAGAGAAAAAAAGAAAGAGAAAAGAGAGAGAGCAAAAGAGAGAGAGAGAAAGAGAATGAGAGAGCATTGTTATAAACCAGTCCTACCTTATAAAATGTAGTGAAACATTAATTCACAGCGATTGCTCGAAGTAAATAAAGAAATAATGTTTTTACCAGTAAGTTTCTTCCTTCGGGTTATCAATAATTGTCATGTTATTCTTGGCCTTTGGTTGATTATTTACATACTTTTGAAACTGAATAAAAGGAGGGCCTGAATTTGAAGGTCTACGTTTAGCAGTTACTCACATAATACATTTTTTACTTAGACTTTCTGTGCCAATAATTGGATAGTTTTTGTTTAAAGACAGTCTTTTCAGCAAGTCACTAAGAGATATATTTCCATGGCCTGGTCACCTGCATACCAGAACAAGAGTTTTGACCTGATTCATGATTTCGCTTATCGTGAATATGATGGCAAAAAATCATGACCGCGTATGTTTATCGGCACGGCACATGATGATGCTGCTAATATTTCCAGGAAGGCGGGTGCTGAGTGATTTGGGTAACACTGGTCTATCCGCTACGCCACCCCGGCCTCTGTTCCCAAAGTATCAGACAATAATGAAGGTATCCAACATGACAGAGATGACAGGAGAAATGTCTGTAGCGGTACTTAGCGATAGGTAGCCGCTTACGACAACCAAGCTACGAACAATGTCGAACCATGTCTAAAAAGAAGTGTCAAGAGCAGTATTATTCGTTTATGAGCTTTCACAGGGTGTTCGGAGAGCTGTGGCTTGAATAGCAGAAGGATAGCTTAGCTCTTTGGCGACTTGAGGACTTCATAAACCTCTAATGCGTCACAGTTTCCAAACACGAATTAGTGTGTGTGTGTGTGTGTGTGTGTGTTCGTGATACCAGAGTGTGAATGTTATACGTATGTTATAGGTATTGATTAACGCAGAAACAACATAACTATTTATCTAGTGTTCATTGCTTCAGAGTTACGTTAGTTTGTTGTTTGATTAACGCAGAATCAACATAACTGATTATCTAGTGTTCATTGCTTCAGAGATACGTTAGTTTGTTGTTTGATTGGTTAGTTAGGTAGTTAAGTTAGGTAGTTTAGTTAGTTAGTTAGTTAGTTAGTTAGTTAGTTAGTTAGTTAGTTAGTTAGTTAGTTAGTTAGTTAGTTAGTTAGTTAGTTAGTTAGTTAGTTAGTTAGTTAGTTAGTCAGTCAGTCGACAGAGTATCCTTATTGCACATCAAACAAATGAGTCCATAAGTGCACAGATCCCCTCCTCAGTAAATCCCTTAGCGTGTAGCGGCTCACGACACCAAGTCTGTGTTGATTTTTAATTCTACGGTGACTTCCCGCATAGTGCTCTTGATATGTTAGGTGTAGTGTACAACTTGGGATCCATTCAGTGACACATTCTTATGGCTAGAGCCGAGCTTAAATCAGAGGGACAATATCCTTCTAACCAGTTTTCTGTTGAATACAAACACAGTGCTTAATTAACCTCTATACCAAGAGACACTCGCGCCGCGGATCGGAAGGTCGTGGGTTCGCTCCCTGGCGGAGACGGACTTTTCTTCAAAAATGACCTTGGCTCCCAGGTCGACCCAGCCTTGAGTGGATACCGGGTGCAATCCCGGGAAGTAGAGGCGGCCGGCGAGATGCTGACCACATCACCCATCTTGTGCCGTTGGTCTATAAAAATATATGTCTAGCCCTATATGCCCTATACGCCTAAAGGCGTGGAAAGGGTCCTTTACTTTACTTACTTACTTATACCAAGAGACGAAAGATGCGATTAAACTGGCAACTGACAGGATCACGACGGATGCCTTTTATGTACTTTTTCTAACATAAAAAATTGACCTTGACTCCCAAGTTGGCACAGCCTAAAAGGGGGTCATACCAACTTCCTGTGAAGAACATGTACAATTCAAAGGGGCAAGTGGGTCACTACAGTCTGGTGAGAGTGACACAGCGGAGAGTGAGAGGGGAGCTAGCCGATACTCGACGGTTAGAAAAAAAAAGACAAGACGTACGTTAAACAGAATACTAATGGCACCATTAGTACTGAAACTCTGCGCTGGCTGCTGAAGATAGGGACAGGACGCTTATAGGAGTACTCGAAGTGTTGTGATGTCGGTTCCTGAATCGACTCACCTCATGGGAAGAAAAAAAGAAAGGTATAATGTTGATTACACCCTCTTAGCACAGACGGGCCGATTATCGGCCGGCGGATGTCTGGCCAAAAACACGGAACGGCCGATCATCGGCCCGATCGTGTTTCGCCTCGAACCGCTAAGAAATCTCCTATTTTGAAACACTGAAAGTGATTCATTCATATTCACTGCTGTATTAGCTTTACACTTGGCGACTTTCTAGTGTTTGGTATCGAAGTGAAAATTGTTGTTGAATTTTTTAGATAGTGACCTGAACCGCTAAAAGTATGTCTGTCTCGTATGTTTCTGCCCCTAAACTTGATGTTGATTTAACATTTTAATAAAGTGATGACACTAATTATGTTGATACTGATGCAGGATCTAGTGTTAGTAGTAAAAGTGGGGAATCAGATGGGGACGCTGTTATGTTCAGACGACAGCCCAACCATGGCTCAGGGTATATCCACCCGAAGGTGTTGACACTCCGGCACATCCATTTCTAGTGCTGACTGATGGTCAAAAACACATGTCACCTAAAGATATTATTGCTGTTTCATATATATATATATATATATATATATATATATATATATATATATATATATATATATATATATATATATATATATACCTATTTTTGACTATTGAATTGCTTACAACATTTGTAAAAAGGCCAAAGATCAGTAAAAAGATTTCAAAAAAAATATATATTTTTTTTTTAGTTATATCTTTCATGCATTGAAGTTAAAAAATCACATTCTAATTGTCTATTTTTAGATATGCAAATGAGAAAATTTGCATATACATCAATTATTTTGACGATATTGTGAAAATCATGAACTTCAATCTATATCCTTCAAATAGATATCTTATTTCATGGAGGTCAGAATAACAGAAATGTGTCAAAAAAATTAAATAAAGTAATAACCAAATTTACTGAAAAAATTCTCCGTGTTTTTGGCTAGACATCTGAAAAACTTCCCGTGCTAAAAGGGTTAAATTATCTATAGAATGCTGAGTGGTCTATATAGACCTATACAGCTCTATCCTTATAAGACCAATGGGCCAGTGGATCGCACTGGTTCAGTCACTAAATTATTCTAATCCCCGATAACGGAAATTTGACTAACAGTCTTGTCTTGATAATAGAATACTGACCTAATTCACTTTGACGAACACTATTTAGTATCTTGTTTCCTTAGCTTAAAACGACATTTTAAGGTTACAAAATACAATTACACATTTTGATCATTTATCTGGGAGTTTTTGCGCTCCTCGAAATATAGGATTACTAGAAGTATTTTTTTTTTGTAAACTGGTAGCTGATTTAGTGTAGAAGCTAAGCGCCCACATGAGAGTCAGAAAATCTTATGTTCAAGTCCATATATATATATATATATATATATATATATATATATATATATATATATATATATAGAGAGAGAGAGAGAGAGAGAGGGAGAGCCTCAATAACATTATGAAATTGATTTTAACACATGACAATCTATGACGGCGTTTTGATCTCTGCGCTGGTAAACAAAAAAGCGAAACATTAACAACTGGTTATTTTCACGGCGTCTTATCAGGCATATGATGCCAGACTTACAACTGTATATCGTAATCATGACTTAATGGTTTCGGTGTGTTATCAACATTATATTATGTGAAACCCTATTCAGCGATCGTCGACCTGATTGGTCATTGCCAATTTTTTGGTGGAGTGGGGTGGAAAAGGCTAGGAGTGTGGGGTGGGGGGGGGGGGGAGACGACACTTTGCGGATTCGAATAGAAGACATTCGGGCTAGAAAGCCAGGGTCTAACCACTACGCTACTCAGTGTGATCACATAATTAGGAGGCTTTCTTTTCTAAAACACATAACATAATAAATAAGTGACCCTTGTCCGCGCCGTAATGCGCATTTGAGTATAAAGTGCATATAGTGTAAGACATGTGTGAAATATCAGTCCATACATATGAGTGTGTGATACGATCAACATCATATCGTCTCCTTTACTTCCCTGTGCTTACGTATTATCTATTTTAGTCTGGACAGGCATGGAGCCAAGCTAATTTCAGAAGAGAAAAATCCTTCTCGATGAGGAAGACCCAGCTTGTTTATAAAACATCCTAATGTCACAAAAGTTATGGAGGATTCAACATGTCATTAGCCGAAGACTAATTTGTGGTCTTCCTGAAAAATTGATTTTCTCATTTCCTCCTCTATCTCCAGGATAATTGTATGAACCAGAGACGTCAGGACGTCAAACAAGGTCAACAGACACTTTTTTGGATGATTGCTGGTCTAGAGATGGTACCCGGCCTCCCAACACCAGCTGCGGCAGCTGAGACAGCTGACACGACAAATTCCGTCTAATGCTTGTTTCTTGTATCGTTGTCCGTTATCTACTTCTGTCTCTTGTACAGCTTTTACAATGGTGCATATAACATGTGATTCTGACAAATACTTTCAATTATGTGCATGCTAAGAGTTAGAGTTGAGAAACAACATCAGGGCACTCGAGACATTGCCATAAACGTTCTGTCCCCTTATTCAGAAACAAGCACAGATTTCTGATTCCGATAAAACCAGTAGTAGTCTCAATGTATGCCCGTCTCGCTCCTCCACTAACTGTTGAGTGTCGGACAGATCCTCTGATAACTCCTGGTTACACCATTCTCGTCAGTGCCTGCGCACTGTTCAATTGCTCCCAAAAGAGCCCTTCGCGATCTAGCTTCTCATTCATCATCTTACCACCAACTATTGTAGATCCAACTATTTTATCTGCATATTGATTTCCCAACACAACGGTATATTTCTGGAGAAAATATACATATGACGCTAATTACTCTGAATCTTTGAGGCGAATCTTGTCCCTCGGCACTGAGTACACATGCACTGCGAATCAGATACAATAACCACAATTGTGTGCAGCTGCACACTTCTTTTCTAAAAGTAGATATTGTTGTACCATATGCTAGACTAAGCTGACAAAGTCACATCCATTTCCTTTCGCCATGAAACCCCATTTACTTCATCTGCTTCTAAACAATGAGAGTTGTACTACAGTGTACCACTGCTGTCTTCAGAAACATTACATGGCAAGACTACAGTCTCTTCCACAGTACGTATTTCCTACCACCAACTGAAAACAATGAAAGCGATCTTTTGGTTGTTGTTTTTAATAACCTCTTCCCCAGAAGGTGTCGACCATAAAACTGTTAAGTGCATTTAAAAATGTCTATACCATACAGCTGCACCATATGATGTTACACACTCATTTTGAAACCGATTGTCACTAGATTCCTAATGTGGTCAAAATCCAGCGAGGGGGCGTTTACCTTCCAGTACATTTCTTTGTAACAGTTATAGGCTGAGTAGAACAACCTCGCTTCCACCCCTTCCCAGCACACAGGGATTGCATACCGATAGATTAACAGTCAGTGAATCAACACTATACGGATTAGAATTCAATAGGAGCAAGTTCCAAAAACTGAACTGAGAAATGAAACAGGGTCGGTCCCTATAATGTCGGCCCCGCATCGTGACTACCCGAAGCTCCTATAGGTACCCAGTGTTTAAATTATTTCGCCGGGCCAAAACGGAATCGCCATGCCTAAAAAGTAAATATATATATATATATATATATATATATATATATATATATATATATATATATATATATATATATATATATAAATATATATATATATATATATAAATATTTATATTTATATATATATATATATATATATATAAATATTCTATGGTTGTGTTCTCTTCTTTAAATTAATTTGATGTTTGACCGATCCCACCTTTTGATCTTACTCCAGTATGAGTACAAATTCACATTTAACGGTCAGCTGTTTTTTTTTCCGTCGATGGTCGCATCTAAAAGTATGCCAATTTTGTTATTGCTATTCGTTTTTCTCATGACCCAGATTTGTATTCGTATTCACGAGAGCATTACACCGACACCATAGGAACAGTCATTTCACAAATAGGTCGCAGAGATCCATTACTGCATAGTTACTTGCGGAACGTTCTGACAGCATAAATCCATCGCAGTGATCAGAGATGAGTGAAATTGGTTCCCTTGATTGTATTACCCCTACTCTAGTACTTTGACTGCCACAAAGTAATCCGTTTAATCAAAGTAATACTATTGGCAAGCGATTCGTGGAAACGCGAATAGCCCTAGCAGTGACTTCAAATATTATATTGCTGTCGACTGCTGACATTTTTGGTCATCTGTTGTTCTTCTGTGGGAACAGCGGAAGACAACCAGTGAAGGTTTTATCTGCTTTGTCTAAGTGATCGGATACCGTAAGATGTTAGTTTAGTCAAACACTTGACGATTGATTTCGATACTCTCTCTCTCTCTCTCTCTCTCTCTCTCTCTCTCTCTCTCTCTCTCTCTCTCTCTCTCTTATTGTACCCCACTAGGATATCACACAAGCGATAAAGACCCGGTGACACAAAGTGCCACTATGCGGATGAGGATAACCCGTGGAGAGGTCCCAGAAACCCCTTTCAGGCTTTAGCTATATTTATGGCCCGGCTTTATTCATGGCCCCTGGCAAAAGGTTGGGCTTCAAATAACGAAATTACAATAATTCGATTACAATTAATTCGTAATAATTTATAAATTTTTGTATAAATTTTGTATTTAAAGCTGTTAATATGCATTCATAGTCAACAACCGTTTTGAAAATAAATAATGTCAGTTCTCATTTCTCATTTCGCCCTCTTTTACCGCTTCGGGTGTCGAGGGAGATAAAATGTACTTCTTCGAGCTGTTCTGGCTGATTTGACCATAGACACATCCTGGAGCTGTAGAGTTTCTACGGTGGTATCTTCTCATCATTGTCTTGATCTACCTCTTGCTCTACGTCCTTCTACTCTTTTTTGCATATACCCTATATGGCATAGCATCAGAGGGTATTCTCTCTAAGTAGGCAGACTATCTGATTTGCTGTGTTTGTATGTACTTTAGAATTGGCTCTGTGCCGATTATATCTGGTATGACATAATTCCTGATTGTATTTCTTCTCGTCACTCCTACAATCTTTCTCGGACACCTCGTTTAGCTATCAGTTAAAGATGCATATATATATATATATATATATATATATATATATATATATATATATATATATATATATATATATGTGTGTGTGTGTGTGTGTGTGTGTGTGTGTGTGTGTGTGTACAGTAATATTGTTCTAGGGTGGCACACATTAAGTATGTCTGTAAAGAATGACCTATATCGCATAAAAATTAAACACAGCTAGGAGCAGTTAGGAGGTGAAGATAGAACCTCGTCTAACAACTGACGCCTATACGTGGATTAGAATGTGAGTAAAAGGTCTTTTATGCGTTTATGCGCTAGTTGGGCATCGGGCAGATTAAACTAGGCTTGTTTTTTTTTTTTTTAATAAAGACCAACAGAGGTTAGATTCAAAACAATTCACTCCTGGTTTGGGTTTCGGGGCCCTATTATAAAGGGGAGGAATGGGGGAGAATAGACCTACTGCCTACACAACAGCATGTCGTAAGAGTCGACTTTTTGGAAGCTTCCTTCGAAGTCGGAGTGCATCTACCTGAGAAGCAAGGAACCAGCAGTCTGCATACAAATTAGTCAGATCACTAAAACGGATGCACACGTAACACTCAGGTTCTGAAACAGGACTGCAGTCCAAAAGTGGATGAACAACCAGAACGTTCCCCAGAGTTTACAGCTAGTGAACGCGAAGAAGAAGAAGATAAGAACCAATCAGCACTCTCTGGTGATGTGGTCAATATCACGTCAACCGCCTTGAATTTCTAGGATCATCGGCGCTGGGTGGCCCATTGGCTGGCCTGTATACGACTTCGTCGCCGGTCAGGACAGTATATCGAGTATGTCTCATTTGATCGCATCAACACTGCAAGAGTAATATTCAGGGGTACTTGATGGCGAGCAATGAGGAGCCATTTTATATGACGTAAATAACCTTGTCACATTTATAACCAGCTAGTTTAAAGTGACGATTTTTTTCTGCAAAGCAAGCAAGCTTTTCCTATGATAATAAATGGTACCTGTTTTAGGCTGGATTGACCTGGTAGCCAAGTTGAGATGAAACCTAAATTGAATTTGATGCGGATTCTATCTCTGACACTTTAAACGAGTGACAGGTCTCTAGCCATTGCGCGATGGCTGCCAAGTAACAAACACCAAGTTAGTTCTGAATAACAAAATCAAAGAAGATCTCCCCGTTTAGATTTTGAGGTCCAGTTTTGGACAAAATAGATTCGACTAACTGCACCCTATCAAGTAGTCGTAAAAGTCGACTAATTAGGGTTGTCTCCGCTGGTCAGGCTGTACCTACCTGGAAGGCGAGGAACCAACAGTCTGCTAAAAAAAAAACGTATCTGTAGAACGAACCTTCACACAAAACTCAAGCTGTGAACAAGACTAAAGTCCAGAAGTGGACGAACAACCAGAATTTCCACAGTAGTTTACAGCTGGTAAACTCGAAAAAGAAGAGTAAGAACAAGAATGAAGCTTATGCACCTTAAGTAGGTTTGAACAGGATGACCTTTACAGTGCAATATACCCAGAGAGAGAGAGAGAGAGAGAGAGAGAGAGAGAGAGAGAGAGAGAGAGATAGAGAGAGAAAGAGAACATTAGGTGCAATTGTAACGGTCCAGAGATTTACGAAACAGAAGCGACAATATCACGCTTTAGAAATTAAAACGACCAGAAATGTTAGTGACGTAGGATAAAGTTTAAACAAAGACTACGTTTATGTGACAGGAAATTAAGGACGACTGTTTATGTACAGGCGTGAAGTAATATCGATAGTCACACTGTAAGTGTCATTTAAAAACACAATCGGGAACAAGTTTTAATAAATGCACGTGTACTTATAGTCAGGACACAGTTCAGTTAGTTTAATCTCGTTGTTATTTTAGAGAAAATGGTTAAAAGTATCTGCTGTGACTGGTGGCATATTTTAGTAAATGCTCAACAGAGACCATTCATTAGCACTTTTGTCATTATATAATTTGTACACTGAAATATTTAGCGTCGATAAAAGGATTTAACGGACAAGTGTCACTGAAAGACTTTCCGCCACACACAAACACACTGTAGTAAGTAAAGAACCCTTGTCCACGTAAATTCAATATGTCATAAGACATTGGTAATTTTGTATTTATACATGAAGTAATTAAAACATCAACATTTTTTGATAGAAAATGTTAAAGCCACCACATGTACAGAATAAGTTGGTATAACGACCGGTTGGAGCATATGGAGTCAAAAAAATTAAAGTATTTAAGAAGAATTTGACAAATGCATGGCGTGTTGCTTGAGATGGAAAGAGTTTCCCATACTGAGGAGCAGCATACACTGAAAGTAATTTTTGACGTTGGTGAACACGCAACAACCATAAGCAGTCTTCACAATAAAGACAGGTTGTAACTGTTCTCCAACACATTCTGCCTGTCCTCATTGATGTCTCCAATACATTCTGCCTGTCCTCATTGATGTCCCCAATACATTCTGCCTGTCCTCATTGATGTCTCCAATACATTCTGCCTGTCCTCATTAATGTCTCCAATACATTCTGCATGTCCTCATTAATGTCCCCAATACATTCTGCCTGTCCTCATTAATGTCTCCAATACATTCTGCCTGTCCTCATTAATGTCTCCAATACATTATTCCTGTCCTCATTAATGTCTCTAATACATTCTGCCTGTCCTCATTAATGTCTTTAATACATTCTGCCTGTCCTCATTTATGTCTCTAATACATTCTGCCTGTCCTCATTGATGTCTCTAATACATTCTGCCTGTCCTCATTGATGTCGCCAATACATTCTGCCTGTCCTCATTAATGTCTCCAATACATTCTGCCTGTCCTCATTAATGTCTCCAATACATTCTGCCTGTCCTCATTAATGTCTCTAATACATTCTGCCTGTCCTCATTAATGTCTCTAATACATTCTGCCTGTCCTCATTGATGTCCCCAATACATTCTGCCTGTCCTCATTAATGTCTCTAATACATTCATCCTGTCCTCATTAATGTCTCTAATACATTCTGCCTGTCCTCATTGATGTCTCCCATACATTCTGCCTGTCCTTATTGATGTCTCCCATACATTCTGCCTGTCCTCATTGATGTCTCTAATACATTCTGCCTGCCTTATTTGATGTCTCCAATACATTCTGCCTGTCGTCATTGATGTCTCCAATACATTCTGCCTGTCCTCATTGATGTCTCAAATACATTCTGCCTGTCGTCATTGATGTCTCTAATACATTCTGCCTGTCGTCATTGGTGTCTCCAATACATGCTGCCTGTCGTCATTGGTCTCTCCAATACATTCTGCCTGTCGTCATTGATGTATACCTACTCAGACCTGTAGCTTTTTCTATCAATTATATCCTCACAGACGAGGTCGCAAACATAAAGAAAACTTTAGATGGGAGAAGGGGCGAGGTGGTGGCAACATTATGCAGATCAGCGGTTCTCAACATATGGGTTATGACCTTTTTAGGGGAATCAAACAATCCTTTCACAGGGGTCGCCATCGGAAAACATATTCACTGAAATTATGAATTTAGGGGTCGCAACAACATGAGGAACTGTATTAAAGAGTCGCCCACAACACTGGGAACTGTATTAAAGGGTCGCTTCATTAGGAAGGTTGAGAGCCAGTGGTGTAGATGATTTCTATGGGGCATGCAGGTGTGTTTGGAAAGTAACAGGCAGAATAATTCTGGTTCTGCAACACAGGGTAGCGAATGGATGTATGACAGACGTGATGTGGCGATAGCCATTTGGGAGAAGGTGAGTAATTCGTAAACACAAAGTATAATTACGTGCGAATCGAATAGTGCAATGTAGAGTTACCGGGCTGTTTGGGCAACACTCTACACTCATCTGGGAAACTCTCTACACTCATCTGGGCAACACTCTACACCCATCCGGGCAACTCTCTACACTAATCTGGGCAACTCTCTACACTCATCTGGGCAACACTCTACACTCATCTGGGCAACACTCTACACTCATCTGGGCAACACTCTACACTCATCTGGGCAACACTCTACACTCATCTGGGCAACACTCTACACTTAACTGGGCAACACTCTACACTCATCTAGGCTCCTCTCTACACCCGTCTGGGCGTCTCTCTACACTCGTCTGGGTACACTCTACACTCATCTGGGCAACTCTCTACACTCATCAGGGCAACACTCTACACTCATCTGGGCAACACTCTTCATTCATCTAGGCAACTCTCTACACCCATCTGGGCGTCTCTCTACACTCGTCTGGGCAACACTCTACACTCATCTGGGCAAAACACTACACTCAGAGAAAGGTACCACACAATTAAAGTGCTACTGGTATCATGGTCCCTGCATTTTTGTTGTTGTTAACTGGCTGCTAAAGATGAAGACAAAGCAGTATAGGAGTGTCCCAAGTGATGTGATGTCAATTCTACATTCATTTAATACACACACACGATCACGTACTATTTTTTCAAAATAGTAAGTATAATATTAAAAACAAAAAAATAGAATAATAATAATAACAATAAAAATAAAAGCTTGACTAGGTATCCTAACCCCTAGTACTGTCTGTGAAATAATTCGGTATGAATTGCATTCATTATTTGGTTATTGGGTATTTGTTGTTATAGTATTTTTGCTAACATAGAAATAATGAAATCCACTTTTACGAAACCATCACATTTTTACTTTATATTATAACTGACGCCACTAAAGGTTAGAAGGTAACTCAAATGTATTTCGAATTAAAAGTAAATATTTTTAACGACTGGCGTTCTTAGAATTCCTGCTGGTTGTATAGTGCTTGCAAATAAACGTTCTTACGCGCATTTTTGTTTTTTTTTACATCTTAGCAATCTCACACAAAGTAATGTCTCCCGTAGAACAATTTTCGCACTGACAGGTAAAAGCAGATGATATCACCAGACATGACTGTAGTGTAATCTGTATGAGTATATGAGAGTGTGAATGCTTTTGTGTGTGAATATGCTTGTGTGTCTGTGTGTCTGTGTATGTGTGTGTGTGTGTGTGTGTGTGTGTGTGTGTGTGTAAAGGAAGCATGTAATATAATTTTAAGGAAATACAGTTTTAGGCGCGGTCCTCACAGTAAAGGAATCTCTACGTAAAATTATGGTTTGGAGGAATCTGCACTAAGAATTTTTTTCCTTGTAAGAACGTAATGTGTGTGTGTGTGTGTTTCTTTGAGTGTGTGTGTGCGTGCGTGTGTGTGTGTGTGTGTGCGAGCATGTGTTAAAATGTATACCATTAGTTCAATAGCAATATATGCATACAACAGTCTATACTGTGAAATTGTTTAGACCTAGTACTGAGCACATATTGTTGCTAGGGTAGGAAGGACGACTTTCGAGTGACGGAGATTTTATGGTATAGCTTGGAAACTACTGACAGATATTCAAAGAAGCAGAAGAAATACGTTATTCTTCTTTTTTCTTCATCTCATTCTCTACCATCTACCTCCTCCTCTGCCTCCTTCTTCTATTGCCCCACCATTTTCAAGGATTCCCTGACAACTCATTATGCACTTTGCTATATCTTGCACGTAATAATCGTGTTTCTGTAAGTAATATTTTTTTTGAAAATGTAAACAAATATCTAGTTTGTGATACATAAAAAATAAAATGTCAGACTATAACATTGACAAAAGAACAACACCAGTTGTGAAATTTACTGAGAAACAAAGAATGAAATGGTTCGGGTATCTAATAAGAATGAAACCGACAATGCCAGCAGCAAATGCGTACAACCTGAAAATCGAAACATCAATAAGCAGGGGAAGACCAAGAAGAAAATTGATTGTTGAAGCCTTGAAAATGAATAGCATCACGGCAGATGAAGCGACTAAACGCGCCTTGGATTGGCTGCCGATCGTCTGATGAACAACGACGCCTAGCGACAAAAGCAGATTTTGACAAAAGAAGAAAGAAGCAGATTAAGGATAAAGAAGACTAAAGAAACACTGTTCAACGCTATATTCTTAAAAACGCTACACTATCAGTATCAAACAGGGACAGTGTCTTCAGAAGACAGAAGGTAAATATTCACGACAGAAATTAAATTTTTACGTACTTTGCTAGGTGCAACGAGGTAAGATCAACGTTGGAACGGTGATACCGTGAGGAGAGTCAGTACAGAACCAGTGCTGAACTTTTAAGATAAACACTAGGTCAAATAGTTTGATAATTAACAAGATTTGCATCAGACAGGACACCGCATACAGCAATGTTATACAGATACAGACAACATAGATGTCGACCACACAGAAGATGTACTGCAGAAATATCAGAGGGACAGAAAGTACTATAGACGAAGCGAACAGAATAGCCCGTCCAGAAGATCTTGCCCTGCCCTCACGTCGGAAAGCATTCCAGGAGTAGAGAACAGACAGACAAGCTGCTCTGACTTTGTTTCAGCTTTAAAAAAAAATGGTTTTGCTAAATCTTCGAAACTGACTTAAAACCTAACGTTTACCTCATTATGTCGGGACCTAGAATATATGAAAACCTGACACTTCATACTTGCTGATCGGCTCTCGCAGTTGTTAAAGAAGGAAATAGTGCAAATGATATCACATAGCTGCTGTTTTTATACCAAGAATGTCAGAGCTGTAGGGCTTACACCCTTCCTTATACAATCATTGAAAAAGATGACGCAGGATTTGTGCGGAAGGGCGGGGAACAAAAAAAAAAAAAGGGGGGGGGGGGGTAGTACTAGTTTTATTGTCGTGAATTATATCAACAGTATCACTATAATTACTAGTATTATTATCATGATGAACATAGTCGTCATCAATTTTATCATTGTTATTATTATCAACCATAACGGTTCCTAATAACATTTCAACAATCTCTTTCGACGGATTCTAAACTCAGTGAAAGCAATGTATTGCACAATAAACTCCGCTTCTCCCGAACCTCTTTTTTTTTTTTTTTTTAAGCTATCCTGCTCTTAACCTCTGTCACCTATTTGCCATCTGCATTTCTTGTAGCTAATGCAATATCATGTTACCGCTGACAGAGCGTTGTTATTCCAAACTATGCCAGTAAAATGTTGATTGCTACATTCGCGTTTGCCAGTTAGCCTAGTCTTGTATATTTCACACATTTTAATTTACTGTTTGGCAGCTTTCTGTTTACATTTGCTGAAGCCAAGCGATAGTGTTGAAAATCCTGGATTTACTTGGCATGGCTTTACTAATTGGTCATGTTTTTTTGTTTTTTTCGGTTCTCAATTTTTTTTCCTTTTCTGGTGACTTTAGCATCTTTATTTATTTTTACGTGAAATCTTTTTGGCCTGAACGAATGTCGCAGTGTGAAACAAATATGAATATCATCATCTTGTGCAACGCCAGTCGACGTGACGATTTGGCCCTCTCACCGAATATCCGCCTCTAACATTTTGACTTGTAAAGTTAAATAAAAAGTTAAGGACCCTCTTCCACGCCTTTTGGCGTATAGGGCATATAGAGCTAGACCTATATTTTTATAGACCATTCGGCACAAGATGGGTGATGTGGTTAGCATCACGCCGGCCGCCTTTACTTCCCGGAACAGTATCCGGTACCCACTCAAGGCTGAGTCGACCTAGGAGAAAAGGTCATTTTCGAAAAAAGTCTGGCTACGCCAGGGAGCGAACCCACAACCTTCCGATCCGCGGCGAGCGTCTAGCCGCTCTGCCACGGTCTCTCCCATTTTGCCATATCATCAACCTAATTTACTCCCGTTTTCATATTTTATTATAAAAGGCATAACACTATGTGCCCTGACATGCTGCCCGCCCTTTTGGCATACATTCTACATTTTCTTTCAGCGTCAACCTCGACAGCAGCCGCCGTTTTGCCATAAATTATCCCTTACACTTCAGCTTAACAACACCCAGAGCAACCTTGATCTAATACTCAACGAAACCAAACATTACAGTTAATTTTATAATATAACCCCTAAAACTGCTTCAGCCCCTTTCTTCGCCTGGTAGCGCTGCCTCTGACCTACAATGTAAACCCTCCCTGAGCAGCGACATCTAAGATTATGATACGACAATTCTCCTTTTTGCTACAGCTCAATCATATCTTTACGGCCAGCACCTGACACTATGACACAACAGTCACCTTTTTGCTATTTTTTTTAAAATAATGTTTCCTATAACTTAGAATATCCATAAGCGGACGGCACCCAATAGTATGTAGCAGTAGCAACCGTTTTGATATAGTTTTTTTTTTTTTATACAACTCAAACCCTACCTGAACTAACAACATCTAACACTATGAGAAGACACACGCCCTTCTGCTATACGTTCTCTTTTTTACTACAGCTGACAACATCATAAAGCAGCCGTCTTTTGATGCTGTGAAACAATGGTTGCCATTTAGCCAGAAATGCTCCATTTTACTTCAACTTAAACCCTTCCTCAACGAAACCCAACATTACTGTTTTTCCCCTATGTAACAAATAAAGCTGCCCTCCCCCCCCCGTCCTAACACCCCCCCCCCCCGCCTTCCGGCAGCGCCGCCTCTGACCTACAACCTAAACCACTTACATGACTAGCGAGTGCCAGCGTGCTTGCGAAGCGAAAAATAGTAAAATTAAATACTTACATTTTATTGATAAATTCAGATAGGCTGCCCGATAAGCTCCTTCTCTTCGGCCAGATGACTCACCCGCCACTGTTTTGCAGTAAAGAAATATCGATTTGCCTTCCTTAAAACCGTATCAATCCCCTAAAAATAAACACTGACAAACGGCAGCCCTAGAGGCAAATGAGTTCCCCGTCCATATGGAGACAATGCAAAGTATCGATTTAGCACCATATATCTTAACCCTCCCGGAAGAAAAAAAATCACTGTGACGTTTTGAGCCACCCGATCGATATTCACCAAGGTCAAAGAGGGTGGCTAATAGAGCCACTAGAAAAAAAAAAATCAGTTGTGGCGTCAGACGGCCGCCATCTTTTACTAAGGATAAATAGGGTGGCTACTAAGTCACCAGATGCAAATGATACCTCTGTTTCATTATTATACTACTTGGGTGGATTTTTTCAGCCAACCAGCAGAAAATTTTAGATGCCCAGTCCTGATCTGTGAATGAGCAACTAAAAATAGTTGATTCAGATCAACACTTTTTGAGTTCCTGTGGAATAACAATGATTAAGTTTGAAATAAAATTGGCTGCTGTGAGCACCACAACAAAACTGACTCGATATTTTTTCCAAGCTCAAATTTTCGAATCGACAAAAACGTCTAACAACGCGTTGTTGCGTCTTAGAGCTTACACGGTTGATGTTTAACCCGCTTCCTAAATAAACTTAGAACTCACAACTGGAAAATAAATGATAAAAGCATACTCATAAGCGGATAGATCCCATTCCTTTATATTAATTCTTTTTAACAAGATGATAGTGAATACAGCAGTGTACTCTTGAAATTGAATCTATATTCTATCATATATGGCCTAGGGCCCTAGAGGAATGTTACAACAGCAAAAAATGACATCAAAGCCATTGTCCAAGGCTAATCCAATAGGGCACGTTAATCGTATATTCATCCTATTATGAATACGCGGCTGCAGAAGCAACCTTCGGGTGTTGTAGAGGAAATTGCTATCCACACCCAGAAGTGAAATCTGTATGTCATTTCTTGCCTCTATATCTCCTCTCCCTGAAGACTCACAGAACATTTTGTTTAATTTTGAAAGCGTAAAAGGGTAACGTAGAATTTTCGAAATGTTATCGGAAGTAATGCCAACCGGATGTTGTTGACCACATCACCTACCAAATTCTTATTGCTTTATATTTGTGCAGGCACAATATCATTTGCTGGTTGTGGAAAGGATCCTTTACCTTAGCAGCATTCTAGCAATAATGAATAACAAAGCTTTCAGATAACGATTTACAATACGTTAACGTGTATAAATGGTATGCTTCCGGAATGCGTTCATAAGAAATGGATATCTCGTTTTGTTATTTCGTAGAAAAGAAACCGCTGCAAGAAATTGAGCCATCCATTGGTATGCATATCATAACACTACAGCCGACGTCTTAAATATATGTAATTTACATATACATGGTATTATGATTTGTCTATAAATGTAAACTGAGTTGATCTAGGCTTTAAGAACGGACATCATAGCACTCGGGACACTACCATAAGTGCCCCGTCCCCATCTTCAGCAGAAGACGAAGAGTTCAAATTCCGATGGCACCAGTGACAGTCTGATTGTACATTCGTTTCGCCTTTCTCTTGAGTATTATGCGTCGGCCTGATCCCCTGGTAACACGCTGCAGCGCCATTCTCCTAAGACCTAAATAATTTATCTGTGCCTCCGCACTGTTAACTTGTTCCCAAAGAGCCTTCACGACTTCGAACTTGTCATGCATCACTTTACAACCAAGAGGTGCAGAACCAGTCAGGTTGTCTTCTTGTTTGTCTCTCACAAATTGTAAAGGAAAAGCAATGTTAGGCGATAGCGATTGGTAATCTGGTAATCCTAGTTTCAGCTTCGTAGCAAACAGGTCACCCCATAGTTGCTCCGCTCCTGTGCCAACGAAAAACACACGTAGCTCACAGTGTCCTGCAATGCACTCAACTCAGAAGCTGGGCGACGAAACTATATCCTTCCAGTCTACAAATGGAGCAAAAATTCAACGGCCACCGCCTAGCAGAAGCACACACACACACACACACAAAACATTTGCCACGGAAAAAAAGTGGCCGTGCCTAGCGTCAATTTTGACCTGAAGCGATTACTTATCTGTACGGTATGCCAATATTATGTTATTAAATTACTTGGCCATGCTTGTTGTAACGCAATATTTCTTTCAACATCACAAATGTGACTGTTATAAGTTATAATACGATCACTATGGTCTACGATTAGATTTGATAGTTATATATGCATCGTCATAACAATATGTTATGTTTTTTAAAGCGATGTGTGATTAGTAAGGACTATTATTACTGTACTTAGGAAAAAAATCCATAGGTGCTCTTATCATCTCCTCAGTAGCTCAACAAGAGTAAAACGACTGATCACCCAAGTTCTATGTTGATTAACCAGACGCTTAATGCCCTTGTTGAAACGTTTATATCTTACTTCTCCAGTCTGCACTAACCTACAGACATAAACTGAGTGCTGCTTGTTGTGGCGATTTAAACAGTGATGCACAGCTCGCATGACATTAATGACATTATTACTGTTTAGTGCTAGGCGAGTCGTGATAATCTGCACATTCATTGGCTTGAACACCTGCAACCCCCAGCATAAAGATAGGGGTGGAGCGAGTTACTTGTGAAGCCGGGCCGAATTTCTTGAGGATATTTATTAAATCGCTCTATATGAACCTACGTGTAAATTCTTGAGTACCCAGCCAAGGCAATTCTCTCGTTGCCGCCATTGCCTCTTTTTTTTTTTAAAGAATGCAGACCAAAACGGGGGCTATAACGATGATTTGAGACGTGCAGTCTTCTTGCGTCCTTATGACCATACTATCTATTCAGTACTTATTTATATATCCAGTCTGGAAACGGGTGCCCGATTCTGGGGGAATATAGACCCACTGCTCTAACAAACATGTGAATATTATAAGTTGTTTTTTTTTAAGGGGGGGGGGGGGTTGAAGTGTATTTGTCTTTGAGGCAAGAAAGCAACATTCTGCATACAAATAAACCAGATCTGTAAAACAGAAGAGCACGCAGAACTCGAGAATCAAAGTTTTAAAGTGTACAAACAACCACAATTTGCTGCTGACGTTTACAGACGGTAAACGCGAAGAAGAAGTAGAATACATATACATATAGATATTTATATATATTGTACCATTTGAAATGTACATCGAGGTGTTGACTGGAGTCCTTTGTTTTTATTTTACTAATATATATTACATTGGTTTATTATACTTAGCATTACACGTTACTTAAGTTTATTTCGTCTTAATTTACGTTATCTTTTTTTACCATAATTTACTTTAATTTGCAACTCTTGGTCCTTAAATCTGTTAACAGCAGACCCGACTGTTTAATAGAATGACTAAACCAGGCATTCTAGAAAGTCTAAGCATGGTCAGCAATGGAAGGGCAACAACTTGGTAACTCTAAAACAGACATCTCGGGAGGAAATTAACTGTTACCGGGTGTCTAGGGGCGATTACCCGAGAACTCGAGCACATTTAAACGCTCCTGAAAGCTTGATGAAGAAATAATCTGAGAGAAAATGTAATTATCGTTAAACTATTTTCCCCGTGTACTGACGTACACACAAATAGGCGCGGTGTATATGTAAAGAAACACAATATTATATTTTGCCGCACTCAGGTCAGGTGAGTGCAGTTAACGAATATTGACTAAATATGCAGTTCTTCCCACTGTTGGACGTATTTTTTGTTATTTTAAACTGCTAAACTAAACCCCCCTTGGGGTGCCTAATAATATCTACCGGTTGGACGCGGTATCTGTGACTTGTGCATAGGGGATTGTCATCTGAATGATGTCACCCAATGCTACTTGCTCGTTTGTGCCGTCTTGGTGGGGTTCGAACTTAGACCCGCGCTGTACAGACTAAATGGCCTATGTCCTGAATAACCCACACATACTGGTTAAACTAATAACCTTACAAGTGTGTACTATTTAAACTAACAACAGAAGTTTGTGCATACGAATGGGGGCAGAATTTAAGTCAGGACTTGGTCGGCCAGTGTGGGAATGTGTTTGACCCAGATCAATGAATGTGTTAGGTTGGCTTGTGAGTCGTGGGGAATAGAAGTACTGACGGTAAATATTGGTGTTGGTGTGCAGATGAGAGGGGGAGAGAGATTGATATATGTGTTAGAGTGTCTATCTATCTCCACTATATATCTTACTTTCCATCTCTTGCACTAAACAGACAGATGAATGATAGGAGACAAGTGTCTCCTGGTCTTGTGAGTGCACTCTGAGGGATGAAACAGGGGAGCAGAGGTGGAGTAGACTGATATGGGCTGGTGACTGATACTTATTCTGTCTTTCCTGTCAAGATGTTCTCCTCTTGGTGATGACAAATTCTGAGTTATTTCTTGGCAGGATGAAACCTTTGTGAAGAGCGGGCAGAAGAATCACAGTCCAACCAACACCCACCAACCATAAACCATAACCCATCAATCAATTAACCCATCACCTACTTATTATCACCCAACTACCAATTGAGAAGACTGTCCTCCTCAAGATGGGGTACAATACAACCCAAACATCATCCAGTGCCAGAGCATGTGTGTAGCTCAGGGACAGTGCTGTGAGTTACTCGTGGGAGAAGGTGCTGTGTGCCTATCCAGTTGCTGTGTGTCTATCCAGTTGCTGTGTGCCTATCAAGGTGCTGTGTGCCTATCCAGTTGCTGCGTCCTGTATGGTGAGGTACTTCTCCACCATCTGATCCAGTGAGGCAGAGTCACCAAAGACAGTCGAATCATCAGGAGCTGAGGGAAGCATCACCGATAGAAAGACGATAAGTGACAGTTGATGCCATGTATTAATATTCCTCACAGCTTCCATGTTTCCCAATGATAACAAGGTGTCATCTCCAGGACCTTCTGTTTGTGTAATTTTGGTGATCTGGACATTGTATCCTGGAATCCAGCTATAGAAATCTGGCATCTGCTTCTCTATATATATATATGTATATAGTATACTGATTACATGCATTCATTTTCATGGCTGACCTAGGTGTCTCTATTTCATCTTTTTAAGTATTCAGCATTTGTGTGTGCAGGAATCTTAACTATATGTGTTAACATGGTTATGATAATGACTTATCATAACCTGGGGGCTTTCTTTAGTAAGTAATGGGGGTGTCCAGCCAAGTGTGCCTAGGAATATTGTATTCATATACAGATATATTTTGTAGTGCCAATACTTGAGTTGCCCTACTCCAGAAATAAGTTGAGCGTATATTGGCCACGGGGAATCCCTTAGACCAATACGAGCCAAACGTCTCAACATAATTATTTCTGAGTGCTGTTGGTTCTGAAGGAGAAATCCTTACATCAGGCACGTGACAGGAGTGATATGTGACAATTACTAAAGCGACATTTTTCACAAACATCACTTATTCCTTTACATGATGCTAGTAGCACTCAGGAGAATACTAACTCCAAATATGCAATCAACATTATTACTTTTCTTCAGGCAACTACACAATTTTAAGGGAGAATCTCAGTGTTCGAAAGCTACTTTCCTTAAACATCGATTTAGCACTGATGGAGTTTGAAGTTGCACCAGCAAAATATGACTATCACTACTCCCACTATACAACCAATTTGCACCAGTAAAAGTAGCACGATCGCTTCTCGATCTTTCCATGAAGGTCAAAAACCGTATTGGTGAAACCACTAACAAGTCAGGAGAACCCAACCAGCAAATTAAACCTTTGGGTCAATGGGAAGCTTGGGCACCGGGAAAAAAGTGATCTTTTTCTTCTTCAGAGTCCATGCCGTGTGGCGTTGGTAGTCATGTCTTATCCACAACCTTCTGTCCCGTGTACTTTTAATCAACTCTTACACAGATGATCTTCCATACCATGATGTCAGACTAAAGCATTTGTTTTCTCGGTCAACCTCAACCGCTCCCTCCATTCTAACTTTCCTACCGTCACGATATACTCCAGTTTTTTTCTTTCTTTTCACATGACGAAAGAATAGAGATTGTCTCTTTCTGTTGTGGGCAATCAATTCTCTTGGTGAGCCAGTTTCTTTCAAGACGTCTTTACTGCTCTTTGTATCTGTCCAGAGTATTCTCATCATGGGACTATAAAACCTCATCTCCGTAGCTTCCAAAAATGTTTTCACTAATATACATACTGTCCATGATTCACACCCGTATATCAATAAAGGATTTTGTTAGCTTTTAAGAACTCTCTTTCTCGTCTCAATTAAAAAAAAAAAAAAAGACTGCTTAAAATTTTCTTTATTTTTGTAAAATGCTGCCTTTGCTTGAGATATTTGACATATAACTTCCTTAATACATCTTCCATCTGATGTTATCAGGGTACCCAAGTACTTAAACATGTCAGCTTGCTTGGGGTTTGTCACATTTACTTTGACGTTGTATTTTGGAGGGTCAATTTTCTTTGTAATTACCATTGCTTCTGTTTTGTTTTGTTTAAACTAAATCCATTGTTTTCACTTTCTTTTACACTAATTTTCACCATTTCTTGCAGCTGTTTCAATTTTCAGCGATCTAAACTATATCGTCAGCATAACGCAGTACACATGCACAATATATTATTTGTTAAGGCATGAGAAGACTCGCCTTACAGGTAGACTTACAAAAAAGTAGATTTGAAAACAAAAATGGTAGGAAACACACTTTTGGCATTTGTCTTTCTCATCTCCAAATAAATTATCAGATATTAGTCTGCACTTTAAGACTTTTTTTTTTACAAGAAGTAAGAATCACAGTCTACAAAAACAAGAAAATGTCTCAAGCCACTGATGTGTTACATCTCGACTCGCATCGATAAGTGGGACAGCGATCAGTAACGTCTTCGCTCCAGTGGTGGACATAAGTATACCGAAGAGATAACTACCCAGCCTAAGAGGGGATTTCGGGACCTGATTTTTAAAATGCTGATAAGCAGTGAATTATTGTTTCGTAGGTTATTGCATGCGTACTTATGCGTCTAAATCTAACATATGAAAAGAAAGAAGAAACAAAAAGTATAAAAAGAAAAAAAAGGGGAAAAAAGAAATAAAGATAAAAAAGTATTTTATCATTTTATGCATTTGGTTTCACATCAAAATAGCCATTGGCATTGGATTGTAAATTATTCCTTCCCACGACTCTCAAGGACAGAAGGGGTTTATGATGATGATAATTGTGATGTTTACACATCGCATATTCTATCAGATGTAATACGTATTTACTATTCAGCATAGTAGTAAATTTCTTATACAGTTAGGATTTTTTGCACTTAAACTAAGTTCAAGCACATACAGGTCCCCTTTTTTATAAGAACATTTGTGAGAAGCACTCTCCACCAAGACACATAAACCAACCAATTTTCGTCATTTAGCTCACTTACATAACATGCTCTATATATACATATACATTCATAGATAGTTGATGGATGGATGATTAGGTGCACTGATGACAGACAGACAGACAGACAGACAGACAGACAGACAGACAGACAGACAGACAGACAGACAGACAGACAGACAGACAGACAGACAGACAGACAGACAGACAGACAGACAGACAGACAGACAGACGGACGGACGGACGGACGGACGGACGGACGGACGGACGGACGGACGGACGGACGGACAGACAGACAGACAGACAGACAGACAGACAGACAGACAGACAGACAGACAGACAGACAGACAGACAGACAGACAGACAGACAGACATTGATTATGTATGTAAACAGGAAGCGGTGGTTATTGTAGTAGTATTAGCAACAGTATTACCAGCAGCAGCAGCAGTAGTAGTAATAGTAGTAGTTGTTATTGTTGTTATTGTTTTATTCATAGTAGCGACAGTGATGATAGTAGAAATAACGTTTGTTTTGTGCAGTCAAGGTTTTCTTAGATCTTTTCTCCCTCAATGGAGCATATATCCTCAACCTATTCACTCCTTGTCTTCCTATCGCTTACTATTGCGTACAGCTAAACTCATGTCCTTCCAGTCTTTTAACTTCATTCTCTAGCTCCCTTCTCCGTGTTTTGTGTGTGTGTGTGTGTGTGCGCGTGTGTGTGTGTGTGTGTGTGTGTGTGTGTGTGTGTGTGTGTGTGTGTGTGTGTGTGTGTGTGCGTGTGTGTGTGTGTGTCCGTGTGTGTGTGGAGGGGGTGTTAAGGCTGGGAGATGGGCTGCCTTTATTTCTATGCCACGAGTTGACCAGTGCAAAGCCATTCTAGTTATATTGCTCTTAGATTTCCTCAACGTGTGTCCTATCCATAACCAGTTGTTGAATATACCGTCTAAAAAATCTAGAGATCGCACTGTTCCTGCGCACATTGTGTGTACTTATTAACTTGATACGTCCTATGTTGTTCTGTAATTGCTTCCTTTACTTCAGGTGATTGCATTCATTCTCACAGGAACTGACCCCAGGTATGATCAATCTACCCGTGAGCGGCACGCGTGAATGATTTAATACATAGATCAAAAGACGTCACTGGAACATTACACGTGCGATTTTATCTGGAAGTAATTTTCTTGTAAGGCACCTGCATGAACACTCAATTAGGCTGGTTAATTAACACTCTATGATATTCAATGGATAATCAGTTTTAAGCAGGCATAACTGGGGGAGGGGGGAGACATTGGGCTGGGGAGGGGGGAGTTGCGTGGTAGGAATAGAAAGAACAGAACAGCAACTTAACAAAACTAAAGATACACAGACTGGCAATACAAAAATAAGCAAAGACCAAGCAGCAAGACGAGTCAACTAAATTGGCCCCATTCGTCGTTGATTTGACCAGATTGTAATCTCGCCTGCTAATCAGACGACAATTAACCAACCGTGTTACAGTTAATAAAACTAGAGTGGCTACGATGTAACATGTAGCTAAGAGTGAATCTGAAATTATGTTCCCAAGGAACGCATCATACGTTCATAGGTTCCAACCTAGAAGCCCAATGAACGCATGATACGACGATTTTTATAACTCTCATTACTACCCCCTTGGCCTGTGATGCTAAACCCCCCTGGGACTCAAAGAGTTAAAATTGCAAAAGTTCTAAAGAGACAGTTGAATTAATGAGACGAGTGTATCGGGATCAATGTTTGTCTCGTGTACATTTATGCAGATACTACATAGATCTCAAATCTTGTGCGGAAACGTTTAAAGATGAAGCTAGGCCAGTGCATAAAATGTATGTGATTAATGACGATCTAGTTGTCGAAGCCAGAGAACTGCTACACGAATGCGATATCTGACTGTTTGGAAGAGGGCAGACGGATTTGATTAACATTAGTCCCCATGAGTTTGTCTCGTCAATTCGACTGTCTCAAAATAACTTTCAGATTTAAAAACGTATTTTAATGTCCACACTTTGCTCTGAGCAAGATTAGATCAATAGTGACCTTTTGGATGGCATGCATTGCTTATTGGGTGGCGCTTTTGGCTTCGCCATGATAAAAAGTAGTCCTACTATTTAACTGACAGACTGTGCATATGAGTACTAATAAGCACGGAGCCCTTTTTCAAAAATTTACATCAGTCAAAATGCATCCGGGTTGTGAACTGCTTTTAAGAAAATGACAACTGACGTCGTTGCACCGGGTTTTATTATATTTCACTATCTTTCTCTACTAAGCAGCTGGTCGCCTGTCTAAAGCGTCGCACACAGAACGATTATTCGTAGCTTCACTGACAAATCTAGTGGTTTTCGAAATACGTGCAGTAGCGAATCACTGGGCGTGGTTCTAAATTGTATTTATAGTCTGCAGAATTTAAAAGATAAATAAACCGCTTAAACTCGTCGCAAAGAAGGTTAAAATTAAAGCTCTGGTTAATGATAAGAAAATCTATTTCACTGCGACGGATTTTACCGCATACTGTTTGATCTTTCCCCGCAGAACGACGTCTCCCCTGCCGAGAGCGGCACACAAAACACTAATATCGTAGCTCCGGTGACGACCCTATAGTTCTTTGTGAAGAACGCACTTGTGGTGAAACGAACCTACGACGTTCTGAACGCTGGGCAAACAGGGAAAATATAAATGTAAAGCGTTGCCTATACAGAGCTACGTTTCGAAGATGTTTTTTAAGTTAAAAAGAATTGAAAACTCATCCGACAGCCCCACTGTAACGTTTATTGCCGTTAGTCACACTCAGAACTTATGTCCTGAGTCACGCGACGTCGTTTCTGCTACTGTGTTTTATAAAACTGTTTACAGTGTCCATCACTGTCTCACAAGAAAAGTGAAAGAGGCAGTACACCCGACAAGACAGCAATAGGCACGCACACTACATTCTTATTGCAGCAAACAGTATGTCAACAACACCAACTAGTCCTAACTGTAACTAAATAAACAATTTGTTTTTAAAGAGTTTTCGAGTACATTATGTCTCTAATAGACCCTGTCTATTTCCAGGTTGGTCGACCTTGCCTGTTATTTCTTGCCAGTCATAACATGTCTGTGTGTGTGTGTTTTTATACTGTTAATTCTTAAGGTATTCCATTCTTTACTCTTCACCATTACGCCGCTCAATACAGTATGTTCACTTAAGATAAATTATGATGTATATGAGCAGCTACCTTTCATGTGTACATCTTGATCAGTGTCAACATTGTTATGTGTTTTAAAGTATGGCATTCTAAGATCTTCTACTGGTTACCACCATCACAAACATTTTCTTCTACAGCATTCAGAGTCCTTGAGATTCATTGCTGTATATATCGTCGACCTTCATGATATCTGTGAGCGGTCTTCTTTTTCCATTTGGAGACTCTTAACGCTTATACGGGGTGCCTTTTTTTGATTTCTCCACTGTTTTCTTGATCTGAAACGAGGGCTACTCCCATTGTTAACTCTTTTGTGAATAAAGTCTTTCCGTATGTCTGTCTGTCTGTCTGTATCTCTTGGTAAACTTTCTATTATTGCTTAAGCTGCCAGTATCTGTTAATGATTTAAACATAAAGCGAGTTTTATTGCTACTTCTCATTCTTTATAATCAGCTGTGTGCATCTTTGATATGTATGCACACATACACCAAAAAAAAAAACAATGCTAGCTTGCTGTGTGAAAAATATGTGTTAGGGATAAGGATTGGCGGTAATTGATGTTGTACTTATATTCATTATTAGCTGTTAAAATCTGAATGTTGGCTAAATAATAAAGGAATTCCTTATCTTCAAGGCAATGATTTCATGCAAATGACTAAATCATTCAAATATTTTTCGAGACCCAGCTACAGGGGTGTGCACTACACTCATATTGTCGGAAGACTGTGGTCCTTAGCATTAACAACAGCAACAAACAATATAACAACAGCAACAAACAATAAACAAAACAAAGAAAATCCAGGACGAACTAGGGACACCAACAGCCCTTTTAGATTTATATCTCTTTAAATGTACCTGTCGCCAAGAATATTACATACTTTAATGTTAATTGGTGTACTAGTTCAAAACTATATATATATATATATATATATATATATATATATATATATATACATGTATATATATATGTGTGTGTGTATGTGTGTGTGCGTGCGTGCGCGAGGGGAAGGGGGTAACTATTACTGAAATAAAGACAATTCTCTCTTTCTCACCCACACACCCAGACACACATACACACGCACTTACTCACACACAAGATCTCGTCATCGTTCTGAATATTACTCTTGTTATCAACTATCCCCAAAGTTATTATTTCCCCTGCCAAAACTCTTGATCCAACATCCGACACGATCACCATATATTAGCGATTTGATCAATGTTCGCCTGACTCCACCCAGTTGGCCAAGTAAACTACGTTTCTATGTCCTTGATTTCGATGCTAAAAGATATGAACATCAAACAAGATTGGTTTAGTAAACAGCTTGCATACTGCAATATGCTGGCTAAATCAAGTGTCACTGTGGATTAGGAAAATGATTATAGCAGAAAGTATGTACTTGAAAAAGGGGGCAATGCCGACCAACACAAATGTGGGCATAAGATATGAGTGACACCTTTGATAGGAAAGTATAAGAGGCTGGAGAGCGGGTGAGAAACAGAATTTCCTCCAGGAAGTCAGAGTAATGAGAGTAACGTTCTCTAATGGAGCCATTATTTTTTTATGATGGCCATTTTCGTTTTTCTTTACCTATAACACTTACGAGTTGTCATCGATCTCGAGTCTATTACTTCTAGCAGCACGTTAAGAAACACGTAGTGCCAGCAACTCATTTCTTTAATCAGTTGACTGTGTTCAGCTGTCCCATGGGATAACTGCCACATTTAGATATGCCCAATGCGTTTCTTTACTAGGGGTCTTCATTTTACATCTTGATGTACTGAGTTAATTTCGTTAACTTATTTCATGACTTTCACCGACACGACACTAATTCAAGGTAGGTAGGTAGCTGAACCCACCAGGATATCATACAAGCGATAAAGATCCAGTGACACAAAGTGTCACCATGCGGATGAAGAACACCTTTGGAGAGGTCCCAGAAACCCCTCTCAGCTGGTAGGCCATATTTGAGGCCTATGCCATACTTATGGCACGGCTATATTCATGGCCCCCGGCAGAAGCCAGGATGGAGCTTCAAATAACAAAAAATTGCATCTCACAAAGAAACGACTAAGATAAAAAAAAATTCAAGGTAATGCTTAATAAGAACATTACTAAGAAGTATTAGGGAGCGTTTGCAGTTCAAGTTTATTGACTTTTCCAACAAACTAACGGTTTGTTATACCAAACAACAACAAAAAGTAAAATTAAAAAACAAACGCTTTACATATAGAAGTAAATGACCTTTTATCCCAATCCCTCAGGCGTATTGGGCACATAAGGCTAGACCTAAATTTTACAGACCAGTTGATCATGTGGTCAACATCACTTCGACCGCCTTGTCTTCCCAGAACTTTGCCTTGTATCTATTTCAGGCTGGGTCAACCTGGCAGTCACGGTCATTTTTTGAAAAAAGTTACACCACGGCAGCGAAAGATTTAGAAGACTGAGCTTTTGAACCTACCTGTTGTGTAATCTGAAAAACTTTGAAACTTCATTCTTTATTATAATGTTCACCACCTATAAAATCCCGAGGAGAGTTCTTATTGTTCCTCCACTCCTGGATGGTGTTCGTATACATGAACTGTATTTTTGCAGGCATATCCATTTTACTAATTAGGTTTCATTTATCCAGACTATTGGTTTTTCACCTCTAAAGCAGATGCAGTTAAACTTCAAATAAAACACTCATACTTTTTTCCGTTTAGGGCATGCTTTTTGTGGATAGGGTAGTCGATCTGTTACACCCCCCCCCCCCCTTTTTCCCTCTACCCACATCCCCGCCCCTTTCCTAATGGCGCTCTGTAACCCACAAGATGAAGAGACGTTAGCTTGCATTTGTCCTTATTCCCACCATCCAGCTTTCTGTTCACAGTTTCTGCTGTGCTTATTTGCTTCACAACTAGAAGGAGGGCGAAAAAATTCAATCCTGGAAGCTGAAAATTTGAACAGAATCATATCTCAGGAACCAAATCCCAGAGTAAGTAGGTAGAAAGATACAACTCACTAACTTCACCCTCATCAGATCCATGAAGGGAATAGAACATCCAGACCTCAAACTTGACCCAGTACTTTAATCCACAACTGAAAATTTAAGACCTGATCCCATGAAAGCAGTTCTCAAGATAAGGCACTACCACACTATTTCATTTGGTAATCTGGCTTGGAATTGGGCCACAAATATGGATATACAAGAAATAAGTGGGAAATCAATATTTTTATTTGTATTATTTCAGTGTTACGTGAATCTTAACTACGTAAGTAACTGGTCTCATATATTATATTCAAATAATTTGTTGAATTTTCTTTCATTTCCTGCCCTAATTCCACAGTAGAGTATAAGTTTTTTATCCCCCCCCCCCCTAACCACCACCCACCCCCTTATTTTAAACAATGCTTTATGTCAAAAGGCTTGTTGAAATTTACAATATTTAGTGAAGAAATATAAACTAAATAAAGAACAATAGCCACAAAAAATTATTAATTTATATGTATGTTATAAATGTGAACATGTATATTGTGAAAATGACTGTCATAATTATTGTAGAACGTTAGATGTATAACAGTAGATGATTTGTCGAGCCAGCAACTACATTTGTTGACCGGTTTTGATTTTTTTAGGCAAGTCTTACGACCAAGACCTGGCCTGTAAAATATCGACTGTGTTGACCACATCCAACCTCAAGAGACGAGTAAAGGACCTTTTTCCACGCCTTTAAGCGTATAGGGCATATGGGTCCAAACATATAGGTTATAGACCAATTGGAACAAGATGGGTGATGTGGTCAGCATCACGCTGGCCGCCTTTACTTCCCGGGACTGCACCCGGTACCCACTGAAGGCTGGGTCGACCTGGGAGCCAAAGTCATTTTTGAAAAATGTCCGGATCCTCTAGGGATCGAACCCAGGACCTTCCGATACGCGGCGAGCGTCTAGCCGCTCCGCAAAGGGCGACTCGAGTGCCGAGTGGTCTATACAAAATAATAGGCTTATTGTAACTGAATGAGGGGACAATTGTCCTCTGTTTTATCTTTATTTTTACACGAAGCGTAACCACAAAGGTAGAGGGTAATGTTGATTTTCAACAGGAGAACACATAAAACATGTTTTGTAACACGCATTAACACAATAAGTCACACATGCAAACTTCATTACCTTATTTTCTTGCGTCGTCATGATCTAAATATATTTCTTCTTGAACTCTTTCAAGCAGACTGATCACTTTATAAACACATCCATTTTATAAAAAAAACTGGATAATCAACATGTGATGAATTCATTCAGAAAGAATTTACAGCGGATAATTACTACACGTATGTAACATAATAAATAACGTTGACATTTAAGAGTACCAACACCTGCTCGTTATAAGCATATTTTTATATGATACTTTTTTTTTTTTTTTAATTGCTTAACTTTGTGGTCAGTTAAAATTGTTTCCAGTTATAATGTGCATATAACGAGTGAGAAAGTTGAGGAACAATTACGTTTCGGATAGGGCTAATGTCTAAAAGTCAAAGAGTACATCGTGGGAGTGGGTAGGCTGGAGGGGAAAGATTCCTAGGGAGACCTTGATTGAAGATGCTGGACGGTTTGATAGTGCATATTTTTTGCAGATGCTTTATTTGGGGTGCGAAGGAGACTATGATGGGCGTTGCTGGGCATTTTGTTAGTGCATATAATGTAGGTGCTGAATTTGGGGTACGAAAAGAAGTTGAGAAACGAAATTATTACAGCTGGAACAGTTCCATATGCCTCTATCCCCATCGTCAGCAGTAATCGTAGAGTTCCAGTTCCAATAGTCCCATTATGTGTCTGTCTTAACAATCCTGTCGGTGCTGAGTTTCAGTCAGATCCCCTGGTCACGTCCCATTACATGTCTGTCTTAACAATCCTGTCGGTGCTGAGTGTCAGTCAAATCCCCTGGTCACGTCGCATTATATGTCTGTCTTAACAATCCTGTCGGTGCTGAGTGTCAGTCAGATCCCCTGGTCACGTCCCATTATATGTCTGTCTTAACAATCCTGTCGGTGCTGAGTGTCAGTCAAATCCCCTGGTCACGTCGCATTATATGTCTGTCTTAACAATCCTGTCGGTGCTGAGTTTCCACCAGATCTCCTGGTCACTAATAACTACCCTTATGTCCAGACCGTGATGATTTATGTGTGCTACTGAACTGCCCACTCGCTCGCACCGAGCCTTAGACAAATCTAGTTTGTCAAGATTCATTTTTTGACTAAATTGTGCGAGACTAACTAAATCCGTCTGTCTGTTCATTTCCCAACCCACTTGAATAACATATAGAATATATTCCAGTAACGCTAACTACCTGGAAGCTATGAAGTGATGCTTGCCATTCACGAAGCATGTGAGTCTATGGGGTTTTTAGCACGCTGAGTCTATACGACCATTTTCTTCGTTTGGCTGGTCCTCAGCCAACGGAAACCTATGGTAACTGCTCAACTGCTTCCGTCATTAGAATACCTGACAGGCTTAATTACAGTTAGTGTCGTCCCTTGCTTTTGTTATGAATCACCATGCATTACACATAATTCATAAATGCCCACAAATGAAAATTACAACCTAAACAACATGTTTTAATTCAGTTATTTTTGTTAATTTTTTTTTAGTCAGGCTCTGAAACACATACCCACAGAGAGAGAGAGAGAGAGAGAGAGAGAGAGAGAGAGAGCGTGAGAGAGAGGGCGTGAGAGAGAGAGAGAAAGATATAAAGTGCCTTCCTAAAGTTAAGTCCATGTTTTGTGATTTGATTAGACCCACTTGTCACGGGTGCAGCATTTGTCTTTCTACGTTGCTGACGCATAACTGCCTTACGTACGCCTTCTCTTGCGTGTTTTCGTACTAATACTGTTACCCTCCTAATTTACAACTACTCGATGTACACTGTTTTTACATTGTCGTTACGTACCGAAAGTATCTGCATCTTTCCTTTTTTGATGCATAAACGATTCTTTTTGTGAGTTCCTGTTTTTTTTTTTTTTTTCTCTCTCTCTCTGTTAAAGCCATCGCCATTTCGCTTCTAATGTGTATAGAGTGTTTTCATGATTGATTCATCAACATAACTTCCACATAACTTCTCACTAACCTGATGACTGTCCATGATTAACTTCCAGGTATCAGGATATTCTCTTTCAACGAATACGTAAATATATAGGTATATATATATATATATATATATATATATATATATATATATATATATAAATATATATATACACAGAGAGAGAGAGAGAGAGAGAGAGAGAGAGAGAGAGGGAGAGAGAGAGAGAGAGAGAGAGAGAGAGAGAGAGAGAGAGAGAGAGAAAGAAGAAGAGAGAAAGCACAGTGTAGTACGGTGTAGCTTTCTCGGTTTCTTTATGCTTTAACAATCAACATTATTCTGTTATTTCTAGACTGTTCCTGATATCCATCTTTCTCTTTCATCTGCGTTTAGAGGGTGGTAATAGCTTGTGTCGAGGCTGTGGCAATGCTCTGACATGAGCAACTTGTGTCCAACATATTAGATTTTATAGTATCCTTAAATGTTGCCTTTTACGATGTGCCCGTTGAGGAGCAATGAGTATAGTCTGTTTCACCGACAACTGGGGCTCTGGAACTCACACAGGTTTCAACCCCCACCCCCCCCCCCCCACCCCGCCCACACTACACCCCCACTCAAGCCAGGTGCTGAATCAGTCAAGAAGAAGAAACTGCAATAATTATGATGTCCATAATTGAAAGCACACATTTTTAATGTTGTTTACTAAACTCATTTGATCATTATAATTATTGGAAAGTAAACCTGGTACTTCATTTGTTTGGTACGAATTATCGTGGTATCTATTTTCCCCGATTTTCTCTAGTAATCAAACATGTCTGCGTGACATACATGATTGTTGACACGGACTCGCTATGCAAATGTTGAGCCAACCAGAAGTAGTTCATTACTGTTTGTAGTTCTTCACTACGGAATTGGGTATAGTCAACACTCGTGCCCACCAATGAGTTTTAATGCCCTTTTGTTGAATGCGTCTAATTCTAGTTAAGGAATTATTTGCAAATACCGCTTTCATAAAGATGTTTATTCGGTGTGCCTTAGAGTTCTAGCCAGTTATGTACCCCGGGCTATGACATATGAGGTGAAGGCCGTATTGTTTCTGTTTTATATTCTCTTGTTTATTATAATCAAATTTATTTTGGGAAACTGGCTACTCATTTCAACACCATAACCCTCACCCTTAGCTTAACTTAGAGCTGCATGCGGCTACTCTGAGATGTGACTTTGCTTGCAATAGGTCGATCGGTCGGTCGGTCGATCGATCGATCAGTCGGGAGGGAGGGACGAAGGGAGGGTGGGCTGGCTAGCAGTTCCTTATTACGTTCGTTCGTTCGTTCGTTCGAATATCCTTCTGTCCTTTCCCGGTCTGTATGTATTCATCCATTTATTAATCCACGCAAACATGCCCATAGATATACACATACATACCCACAGCACAGGGCCACATGTATCATATATATTAGACGAACGAGTAAAAAAGATCCCGTCATCAGGCAACACAAGAAAAGTTCAAACAAACTAAGGATGTATCAATTTCTCCTGGATATGTGCAAACGCACAAAAGAATAATCAGCTTCTCTTGGATGTATACACCAACTACACGATTTTGGCACTGGTATGGTAATATTTTGTCTGGCTGGATACCTCATATCTTTGAGTCTATAGTGACGACATTACTGTCTAGACTTGATGATTCACCTTGTTGCACTGCCGTACATTGTTGGGAGAGGTAGAAGGAATGCAAATATGATGTATATTATAATTTGGATAGATATAGGTACGCTAAAAGACGAAAATGGTTTGGGGGTAAGTGTCTTGGTCAAGAGTGCCTCTCACAAATGTTCTTGGGAAAAAAGGCGCCTGGGTGTGCTTGAACTTAGTTTCATTTCAAAATAATGATAACTGTATAAGAATTATACTAATGTGATATTAAATATGTATTACATTTGGTAAACTATGGGATGTGTAAAAGTTATCGTCATCATTATCGTCATTAACCCTTTCTGTCGTTAAGCGCCGTGGGGAGGAATAATTTGCAATGCATCGCACGCTGGCTGCCACTGGCTATTGTGATGTGAAACAAAATACAAAAAATCAAAATGTCTATACATTTTGTGTGTGTCTTTCGTTCTTTCCTTTTTTTTTTTTTTTTTTTTAATTTTTTTTTTTTTTTTTTTTTGGTCTTCTTCTACTTTTTTTGCTTCCAATTTTTCTTTCTTTAAACTTAGATTTAAACGCATAGGTACGCAAAGAATAATTTACGAAACAGTAATTATCAGCGTTTACAAGTAGTAAGAACTAGGGCTGTACTGAATAGTGATTTTTACTATTCGGGCCGAATACGAATAACGGGACCAACTATTCTGCCGAATACGAATATGAATATGAATAGTGTATAAAATATATCTTTTAAAAAACACACACATTCATAATGTCAAATGTGCGCTGAACTTTTACTCCACAAAAAGTAGCACAGAATAGTCATCTTCTTCTTTAGCATTTTGAGCCATTGAGGTTTACTGCTGCAGATATCACTCGTCTCTATTCATCTCTCCGGCTGGCTTTATGTTCACAGTTTGTGACACCAGTTGTTTGCAGGTCTGGCTGGACATTGTCTCTCAGTTGAATTTTAAACCCAAGTACTTATATGTTTCCGTTCGTTTGATTTTCGAAATATTGACCTGGATGTGGCCGGAGTTTATATTGTTTTCATGTCTAGTTAGTATTAATGCAGAATAGTAAACATTTAAAGACATTTTATGTTTTGCATAATTGAGTAAGTCTGTGGTAAGTAACTATTAACTAGAAATGAAAGAATCCTAAGTATTATAACAAGTAGCTAAACTTGGAAATTGTCACTGACAGCATAGTTAATTCAGGAAAGCTGTATTAGCTTTCAACAAAACCAATCCTTTCAGGTTGTCAGCATGAAGGCCGTGAATGCAGAAACGGGTGTAAGGTAACTACTATTCGTATTTGGCCCGACCGCATCTATTCGGCCGAATACAGAATAGTCAATAGGTCCACTATTCGGCCCCGAAGCGAATTCGAAGCGAATATTCGGTACAGCCCTAGTAAGAACATTACTTTACTGCTTCAAAAGCATTTCTAAAACCAGCTTGTAAAGTTCCCTCTTAGGCTGGATAGTTCTCTCTTCGCAATACCTCTGTTCAAAACTGGAGCCAAGACTATCAGAATCGCTGTTCCACTTGTCGATGCGCGTTGAGATGTGAAACATCAGTGGCTTGAGACATTTTCTTGTTTTCTGTGCGCTCTGATTCCTACTTTCTTTAAAAAAAAAAAAAAAAGTCTAGAGGTGCAGACTAATCTGATATTGTATTTGGAGATGAGAACAAGAAATGCCAAAAGTGTGTTCCCTACCACTTTTCAAAATCTACTTTTCTGTAAGTTTACCTTTTTGTGAGTCTTCTCGTGCCTTTACAGCTAATATTTTGAGCATATCTACTGCTTTATGCTGACGATATAGTTTTGATCGCTGAAACAGTTTTTCCCTCTGTTCGTTCCTCAGCATAGAAACATAACCGGAGAAAATATTCAAAGGACGCGAATAACCAGGAAGCTCTGAATCTACGCTTACATTTCTGCACGGTGCATACATGTAGTCACCGTTCTTAACATGCTTTGTCAGTCAGTTACAATTATGCCTTCTGTGTACAGCCGGATTTGAAGCAAGTCAACAGTGGCAGTGACTACCTCCACCTACATTCTCAAACTAGATGTTGTATCAAATGCCAGGTTTTGTTGCATTCGATTCTGCTATGAAGCTCAATGCACTTCCCCTGCCATTCAGCACAGAACCCTCTATATAGGTAATCACATCACTTGTGCCGGATTCTTTGATTCTGCAGCAGAAGCCGACCAGTCCCTACACTGATGGCCCATTATGATTACAACCCTAGGCAAGTCTGATTGTTGCTCGGAAGAACTACTTTCCTTTCATAGTTTTATCAAGCCTGCACACATGTCTAATTGTATCTTCAGCTTGCACCATACAAGAACATTCCCTTACAGTCTGTGGCGCTTAGCTCTACCTAGAGCTTCATGCGGCTACCCTGCGATATGACTTTGCAATACGTTGATACTATACGTAATCAGAAAAAAATACCAAGGCGCGCAGATAGGTGTCTAGCTACTGCAATAACAATGATCTTGTGCTAAAGATTGGATGTCTGTCTGCGTGTGTGTGTGTATATATATATATATATATATATATATATATATATATATATATATCTGTGTATATGTGTGTGTGTGTGTGTGTGTGTAAATATTTTATGTACACACGTGAGCTGTATATGTGCTACTTGCGTACATGTATTTTGGCTCACATGCACTGTGCCTTCTAATTACAGTGAAAACATTTACGTATTAACCGACTGGTTTCATTTGTGAACAAGGAATGCAGGATTTACCAAGTCCCCCCCCCCCCCCCCTCCCTTTTTCCCAGATATTTCACCATCCATACAGCCCACTGCTTTCTAGACTCCTCCATGAAAACTGCAGTTTCCATCATTTGTCTGAAATAGGTAATATATTTACACACTCCAGCCTTATCTCTGAGCGAATGATTCCAGGTCTTCATTACTAACCCGTTCAGAGGGGCGTCGGAACCCAGGTGCTCCGAAACCTTTATACTTTGCTTCAAATCACGGGAGAAGGGAAATTAAAAAGAGGTGTGGGGGGGGGGGGGGTGGGTGGAGAAGGGTTATGAGATACACATATGCGAACCATTCAATCAACTAACCGTTAACTGGAGATGAAATCGTACAATTTACAGTTGTATGATTATTTCAAACACGTTTATGTTTATTTGCCTTCAAGCATATTATTATTTCGCGGCGTCCGTGGCTTAGGCATTGTGAGTTCGACTCTTAAATTCAACGTACGGCGATCGAAACCCACTGCTGGCTGGGTGAATTTGATCATGGTATGGGGAGTCGCACGTCGACCCAGCCTGAAATAGGTACCAGATTGGCTGTCCTAGGGAAGTAAAGACGGCTGGCGTAATGCTGACCACATTACCCACCTAGTGCCGATGGTCTGTAAAATTTGGGAGCTATTCCCATATACCCGATGCACCTTAATGCGTGAAAAGGAATCTTTACTTCTTTTACTTTATATTATTATTTGTATTGTTATTATTAAAAACCTGAAAAAGGCTCTGTCCGCACATTGAGATCCCAAAGAAAAGTTGTACAGAGACATTGAACCCCTTTCCTATCCATGTCCCTCCCTTTTTTTTTTTTTTTAATGCCACTGCCTCCCTATCCGTCCCTCTATCTGAATGTATGTGCAAAGCTCATTCCGCATAAGCTAACACAGATATCGCCTTGCAGACACATCAGGGTTAAATGCAAAAGAAGCTGTTCAGTATTAAGTTGTTTGTGGGAGTTCTGGCGCTAATCTTCTTCACTCCTTGTTCAAGAAATAATCCTTGAGCGTGGGAGACGTTCCCCAGCGACTGATTATCTGTGGTGGATATTATTAGTGTCAATGCTTCAGGGAGGTAATACCAGGATAAACTGGTTAGTAGAGATGCGTTATAACGTGAAAATTATAATCTGACATAGATTCTAATGAATGGGAAATTGCTAGAACCACAAAAATGAACGGTGGGCGGTTCAATCACTAGAGACATGTTTACTTGGAAACAGAGTAAAGTACTACCTCTATTTCTGAATAGCTCTTTATCTCTAGCGAAATACAAGGCTAGATCAAAAGAAATTCCTAACATGTGGCTGTAATAAAAGGCATGCTTGTTTGTTAATTGTCCTTTTTCTTCAACATTCTCAGCCCTCAAGATTCCAGCTGCAGACGTTTCTTGCCGCAGTTCATCTCTTTAGTTTTCTCTTTCTAATAATTGACTAAAAGTGTTTGTAGATTTACGTGTGAATTATTCCTCCACTGTCTTCGTGGTCTGCCTCGTAGTCTACTCATAGTTGAACACTTTGGTGCTTTCACTATGTTATCAGACTTTTTCTCTATATTCCACAACCATTGTAGACTGTTAGTGCGCTTTATAAGTAAAACTAGCTGTACCCGGCCACGCGTTGCTGTGGCCCAGAATGGTGAAATGGAGAGGAACAAAAATAGCTCTCAGCTAACAGTGTCTGTCATACGCCACCCCCCCCTCCCTCCCCTCCTCTCCCCTCGATGCAGTCATATCTCACTCTCCGAAGGATTGACAAATCATCCATGGCGAAATTATTAAAATATAAATAGTTAAGAAATAAGAACTTTAAAATACTACTTTAAACTCTCTCAGCTAACTGTGTTTGGCATATTCCCATCACCCCCTTTTCCGCCAATCATATCTCCCACTCCGTAGGATTGCAAAATCATCACCTGATGAAATTATTAAAATAGAAATAGTTAATAAATGAGAGCATGAAAAATATTCTAGGCTCTCTCAGCTAACGGCGTCTGGCATAACCCCCGCCCCCCCCCCCAATCCCCGCTCCTCCAATCATATCTCCCTCTCCGAAAGATGGAAAAATCATCACCTGGCGAAGTCATATCTCCCTCTCCGAAGGACTGAAAAATCATCAATGGCGAAAGTATTAAAATAGAAATCGTAAAGAAATGAGAAATTTAAAATATTATTTTAAGCTCTCATAGCTAACTGTGTCTGGCATAACCCCCCCCCCTCCCCCAATCATATAATCTTCTCCGAAGGATTGGAAAGTCACCGTGTAAGGAAATATTGTAACTAAATTGAGCTTGGCATCCGTGTCCACCCAGACTTAAATAAGTAACATTAGCTTGTACAGAGAAGTAAATTTAGCCAGTGTAACGGCTACCACATCACCCATCCAATACTAGTATTACTGCAACCAATACCATCACCACCATCACAACAACAACAACAACATCAACAACAACAAAAACTGTCACTACAGTCTGTGTAGGTCGGTGTAGAAAAGAGCATATCCTCTCCGAGGGAACGATTTTTAATTGACCTTGGCATCTTTGTCCACCCAAACTAAAGTGGACTGTAAGCCGTCTTAGTTAACAGTTTCTGTCTTCGACGAATAGTATTTGATCGAGAAGCGTCGCGGGGAGGCTAATTAGGACTTAACTGAAATCGGATGTCTGCGAAAGGCGCAGATATCGCAGCCCACCTGTAAACAACAACACAACGTGGCAACCACACCTTTAAGCAAAAAAGAACAATTATCACCCAGCTGGGAATCAAACACCGGTCACCTGCGGAAAGGATGATATAATTATAACTATACTACCGACGACTGAAGAGTTTAGGTCAGATATAGCAGCCTAGCTGTAAACCACAACACAACGTGCCAACAGCCCGAGGGCGAACGAAGATTACCCGTGACATGACCATTGAGCATCACGTCGCCGCTGTCGCAGGCTAGCTGTAAAACCGAAAACCGAAAACGGCGTAGATATCGCAGCCTAGCCATAAACCACAAAACAACTTGCCAGCCGCCCAGTTAAGGGCTAAAAAAAATGTATCACTTAGCGGTGAATCGAACGCGGGTCACCCACATAATAGGCAGAAGAGCTACCAACTACGCTACCAAACACTCAAGCAGATAGGGGAAATGAAATTATATAATAATGCGAAGTTCAATAAGAGCTCATCAGTCAAATATGGCCAATTAACAAAACAAAACAAAAAACAAAAAATCCGGGCCGGCAACGAAACAAATAATGATTTCACCGTTGCTTGAGCTAGGTTGTTCGTGCTTTGTGCCATTTTCTGACAAAAAATCACTCTTGGAGTCAAACGCAACGTTGTGTGCAAATGTGAAAGCAATCGGTTCAGTAGTTTCCGAGTTTTTAAGTAACAACATCGGAACATTAACATTTTTATTAATATAGAAAAGTAAAGGCCCGTTTTCCACGCATTAAGGCGCCTAGGGCATTTAGGTATAGACCTCTTTTTTTTTAAAGACCAATCGGCACAAGATGAGTGATGAGATTAGCATTACGCTGGCCGTATTTACTTCCCGGGACTGCACCCGGTACCCACTCAAGAGTGGATCGACCTGAGAGTCAAGGTCATTTTTGAAAAGAGTCCGGCTCCGCCAGGGTGCGAACCCATACCTTCCGATCCATGCGTGAGGGTCTAGCCGCTACACCACGGCATCTCCCAGCGCGTATGATGCACGTAACTAATTGTGATTTTAACTGATTATGAATTGCACTGCTGTTTCTTGCTGTCCATTCGCTTTGTGCATCATTGACGGGTCAAACGTATGCCATGGGTGATCGTCTGTGTTAGTTGACTGTTTATTGATTGGTAATTTATTGTTAGGTCCAACTCAGATCTAAAATGGTTAATTTACGTATGTAGCAGATACAGCTGTTGGTATTTGAATTGTTACGCTTGTAAACAACCAAGTCCAATGCAAACGACATGAGTCAGCTCCCTTCCACACCGTTTTTCCCTTTAAGACATGACTCACAGAGGAAAATTACTTATCAATACATCTTATTTCAGGCGAACGAAAGAAGAAGAAGAAGATGACCCCGAAATAATTTGGAGTGAACCCAGTTGCAATCAACCAAAACCCATCGAAGACGCCTTCTCTTGTAAAGGATAAAGGAAAGAAGTAGAGATGAGAAAAGCTTACCGAACAATATACACATTGAAAATAGCTTTAGAACACACTGGTTGCCTGAAAAAAGAACTGACTGATATTTTTACGCATTTGAATGCTGGGCACAGTCCATAAATATATTCTTCGAATGCTCTTTGTTCACCTAAGGTGCGCCACGCTTTGCTATCGACTAATTATCTAGTGTTTCTCTCTCCATTTCCAACCACACTTATTTCTTTTGGCTTCTTTTTTTTTGTCTGTATTTTTGGTCACACCCTTGTCTCTCCCTTTTTGTTGTTGTCGATCCTGTATGTTATAGTACAAATACATTTTAATTACTACTTCTGCTGCTGCTACTACTGCTGCTGCTACTGCTACTACTACTGCTCTTACTACTGTCACTACCACAACAACAACAACAGCTACTAGTACTACTACTACTACTACTACTACTACTACTGCTACTGCTACTGCTACTAATACTACTACTACTACTACTACTACTACTACTACTACACTACAACTACTACTACTACTACTACTACTACTACTACTACTACTACTACACTACTACTATACTACTACACTACTACTACTACTACTACTACTACTACTACTACTACTACTACTACTACTACTACTACTACTACTACTACTACTACTACTACTGCTATTACTCCTACTACTGCTATTACTCCTACTACTGCTATTACTCCTACTACTGCTATTACTCCTACTACTGCTATTACTCCTACTACTAATGCTGCCGCCACTACTACAACTACGACTACCACCACCACCCTCACTCTTACTGATGCCACTACTATCGTAATGTTTTCTTGGTGTTTTCCAAATCCAGCTATAGTTTCTTCTATTTACATCTTGATTTATTAGCAAGGAACATTTTCCACATTTACTACATACTGCAGAGTATAGCCACAAATGCTCCCCTCTGAATGTTAGATCGCAAGTATAAGGTCTTTGAAATATGAATACACAACATTTTACTAGAACTATATTTGTAGCCACTAGTGAGTAGTCACGATTTTATCATTTACAGTGTCAGTGGTAACCAAAATTACAAAAACAGAAACAAAACATTATCCTTCTCCATCATATTTGAAATGAATGAACAAACAATTAGCTCTGGTCAACGAGAGAAGTTTCTTGACAGTCTTGTTGCATTGCATGGAGTTGTGTCGGCACACGAACTGATACATGCTGCAGAAGATCGTGGAATATGGAGAGGCATGATCGCCCACACCAGTCGGCAAGACACCTGATGATGATTAAAAAAGTCCAGGGGGGAAAAAAGCACAGGCAGCAAATGCATAAGGGAAAAGCTAGAGGTGCCAATATCAACAGTGGCTACCAATTTTTCGTTTGATGAAGTAGTCAGTCCAGACATGCTGGCGCTATACAGGCAATATTATTTCATAAGGCAAAGATATATGTTTGATATATGACAATACTGATGTGACTAGGGTCAAACAAGAAGAAAATATAAATATGTCTGCATTATAATGACAAGTGGGACCAGGGTAGCGCAGTGACTGACAGCTCTCCAGTCTCAGATTTGAATTCACAATAAGTTATAATCAACTTCATCTACCATGTAGACCATGAATAGAGGATACGATATGTTAGTCAGTCAGTTGGTTAGACACTCACTCAGTCAGTCAGTCAGTCAGTTAGTTAGTTAGCTAATTAGTCGACAGATTATCCTCATCGCACATCACACCATTAAGTCCATAAGTGCTCGAATCACCTTCTTAGTAAACCCCGCAATGTGTAGCGGCTGACCACACCATTCCTGTATTGGTTCTTATTTCTTTTTTGGCTAAGCTGGTACTCCCGTTCAAATCGATAACAGAAGAGTTTAAAGTCGGCAAGGTAAGACTCGCCATGTTCTTGCGCGAGTCTTCAGACCCAAATGTCATCGCTGTCCAGACCGCTCTAAAGACTGGGCAGAAGTGGAGAGTCCTCGATGCGATTGAATCTGCTCAAAATTGAAGGAGATAATGGGTTACACTCAAACCGATCGTCGAGGCCTAGGGCACGGAAAGGTCAATTGGTGGTCAAAGGCCTCAGCCAAAGAACGCCGAGACTTGGTAATACAAACGGTGAGGGACAACGAAAATGAGGTTCGTTTCCAAAAAGCAGCACAGCAGTCGCAGCAGGGCCATTGGGTCAGCCTGGAGAGAGCATTGCCAAGAATACTCACATGGGGTGAGATCTGGCGAATGACCCCGCTGCGACTGAGCTTTATCGTTCTTTCGGCGTACGATGTATTACCGTCCGGAGTTAACATGGCTAAGTGGTCTGCGACTAACGATCCGACTTGCCCGTTGTGTAAAGCGAAGCAGGCTCTTGAGCAGGTCCTGTCCGCGTGCAGGAAAGCCCTAGGTCAAGGCCGATATACATGGCGACACAACAAGGTGCTAAAAGAGTTAGCAGCCGTTGTTGACCAGGCTAGAATGAGGGCTAATGATAGAGTCAGTTCTACCATCGTTGGCGGTTGATCTGCCAGGCCATGAACGGTACCCCGAGTTAATCCGTAAGACCGGTCTGCGACCTGACATAGTTCTCCACTCTGCGGAGAAACGACAACTCATCCTGATTGAGTTGACCGTTCCGTATGAGTCGCGTTTGGACGAAAATCACCTGTACAAGCTCGACAAGTACAGTGATTTAGCAGCCGGTCTGAGGAGAGACGAGGCGTTCACGGTACGTGTCTTTGCCGTCGAAGTGGGAGCGCGAGGTCTTGTCTCCACTTCATTGTACAATGTGGTTAAAGAACTAGGATTGCGCGGTAATGAACGGAAACGAACACTTAAAAAACTGGGCGAGGCAGCCGAAAGGGCCTCGAGCTGGCTTTGGACGCAACGCAACAACGTAGGGAACGGGCCTCGGTGAGCTGGTCCGGGTATCTAGTGGAAAAGGGTTTCTCACCCTTTGAAAGTCCATCGTGTCCGAATTGTCTGCCAGTGTTCCTCTGCCACCTGCTAACAAAAGTCCAACATGTATGCGGTAAACCAAACGGTCGTCCAGGCACGCTGAATGTTCTAATTAGGCTGCCGCAACGACTTCTTATCTCACAGTACCTTCTGCGAAACCACCAAGTCGTCTTGTCCCTATCCGAAAGAAAAACACCATCCAGTAATCTCGTGCAGCAGGGTACCAGCCCTGAGCTTCATGAACTCAGGTGGGCCCACCTCCGAAAGTGTCTAGGAATTATGGGCCAAAACACTTGTCGACGAGGATAATTTCTACTGATGACTGGTAGATCCCTGCTGTACTTGCTCCCTGTGAGTTGATTCCTATGGCTTCCTGCATAGAGCTCTTGTCGGACCACACCTTGTTTAACGTTTTAAAAGGCGTGTGGCTAGAAAAGAATGGTCGAAATGTTCTAAGACGCAATGGCTGCTGGCGATACGATGCATTACTCAATCATCAAACGGGGACTGAGTGGCCTTGAGGTATGGTATTCGCCTCAAGTGCTAGAGGTAACAGGTTCGGTGTCCGGTAAAGGCTGGGCTTTTTTTTTTAAATGTTCAAGTGGACTTCTAGTAATTTCGTCTGGTCTTTGGGTAGTGAAATCAGACGCCCGTGTATTTTGTTGCGAACGTTAAAAAAAAATCCTTTGGCAGTTAAAAATCGAAATGAGTAGCCTAACGGCGCAGTGGGGGCAAAAAAGGGGTTAAAAGATATACCATAAATTTTTTTAGGATCCTCGTCAGATCCTATGTAGCCAGTGCATTGTGCTGAGCCTTCGGACTCAGACGGGTTAGAAGTAGAACGGAGCACTTATAAGATACTACCTGTGTGTCATGATGTTGATCCGTTGTTATTATTGGTATTATTTTGTTTAGGAAAAATAAAAGAGATGTTACAAGATATTAAAACCGAGTCCTGTATGTTGTGATCTTGGCTATATACATCTCTAAGAAAGAACATAAAAGTGAGTTGCATATCCTTTACATGACGTTGCAAAACTAACTCTAGCAATTTTTGGCTGTTGTGATTATTCTAGGCAAATCGAGGTCCAGTAGTTTGCCATTACTTTCTAGCCTGTCAGCTCTCAATACCACAGCTGAAACCAACACTAGGCGATAATTATGCATCTCGAATGGCGTTAATGATATTACTTTTGTCGTTTCGGGCCAGTTGTAATAACCACCCTGCCCCAAGGTAGGGCAAACCTGTAGTTTAAAATTTTTTTTTTTTTTTTTTTCAGATGCAACCCACCCCTGGACTTTCCCACCCGTTGCACTCTTACCACTTCTGAACAGGTGGCAAAACCCCCAGACACCCTTCCCCAACCCGAAACTTGAATTTAAAAAAAAATAATAACAATCTGTGATTAACAGGGGAACAAAAAAGAAAAATTCTATGTACAATTACCACGAACTTAGAAAATATAACATCCACACAAATTAAAGTCTCAAATAACATAACACAACACTTATTAAACAACTGGTTATCTAGTGTCACAATTTTAATGTCATGGTTGCAATATCTATGTTGTTGCTGATCTGTGATGCACAATCTGCGCCCGAAACAAGACAAGTCCGTGGCTTATGTGTGTATGTGTGTGTGTGTGTGTGTGTGTGTGTGTGTGTGTGTGTGTGTGCATGTGTGCGAGCGTGCGTGCGTGTGTGTGTGTGTGTGTGTGTGTGTGTTTTAGTTTTAATATATTTTTTTAAGATGTAATTATTTTGAATGAGAACAAGATTAGTTAAATAGATTGTTACAGGCACAAATGAAAAATGCAAAATTTTTCAAAATAGGTTTTAAAATTGCTTGGCGCCCAATTGAACGTCCTTGTTCCCCACAGGCGGCCACCAACCAGGATGAAAACCACTGGGCTGAACAACACTACAGCAATCATCTTCTCGAGGCACAAACAGGAAATGATTACTTGTGTGGTGGGTTTCATAGCAAGTCGTTAAAAATCCCAAATGGAGCTTAAGAGTTATGTCCGCCTGCAAAACATCAACTGTGTCCAAAGCACCATATACCTCCTTGTAGGCGGACGGGATACTGACCACATAAAGTCTACATAAACAAGTCTAGACAGAGATATGCGGCCTACAATTTGCATTTAGTAATGTCAGGGCTGGACTTGTGATTTTATCAGAAAAATACTTAGAAAGTTAATCATCAGATTTTATGTTTTGGACTATTTTATTTTCATTTATTATGCTGGCCGGATAGCAATGTAATTTATATATGAACTACGCCAGCTATGCGGTATTTTGTATATTCTTGTTCCTATTCGTGGTATTGTAGATTTATGTATGTGCTGACGAAGGCTCTCTAGCCGCAACGTCCACTTATCGTTTGTGTTTGTGATATAACGTGTAGTTGACTTGCCCTAGTTTTCTTTGTCTTGATATCTTTAGCAAATTTTATGACATTTCTGCAGTGATACTTATGTGTTAAAACATCTATTTATTTCAAAATATTGACATTCATTTATGAGCGCATGTGCATATATTGATCATTTAGGTCAAAACTGCGGAAATAATGCTATTTAGGTGTGCGCTGTTGGTTCTTCACATAAAATATGCTACGAGATATAGATCGTGGTTGCCAGTTCCGTGATCTTACTTTTCCATCCCACGACATACAGAGTGTTTGCCAAATGCATTTTCGTGCATTTTCTTCCCAAACAAATTCTCATTTTCTCCCACCCCTTAAAAAAAAAAAAACATAATTCGTACCCTTGTGTGTGAAACTGAATACATCTTGGCAATGTACTTGTCTGAAAACAATCCTGCCATTAACCGGCTTAATCTGGACACTGTAAAATAGTTAATGGAACTAAAAGGATTTAATTAAGCAAAACACCCTTTCCCACGTCTTTAGTTGTATTGGGCATATATGGCTAGACCTACAATGTGTGTGTGTGTGTGTGTGTTTGTGTGTGTGTGTGTGTGCCCGCGCGCATAATATAAAGGTATTTCAAATCGAAATTGCAGGGTCGATAGGAAAGCGTTTTGCGTTGCAGCGACTTATCATGGACACAGGAAACGGTGTGTCAAGGCACCTTGCGGCATCCCCAACTCTCTAAGGACACAGGGGGAGGAAGGCGAAGGAGATGGAGATGGTAAGGGGTGGTGTTTGCACTCTCTGCCTGCTAGAATGTTGACAAAGGCATTAGGTGTCCCACCTCCATTTGAATCTTTGCAAAGGCGTTAAGCTCCCCTCTTTCCTTTCGAACAACGCATATGGGCTCTCTTTTGTGTGTGTGTGTATTTCCTTTAATATCTCATATGTTTTCAGTTTATACTAATATATTGATTTGCTATTTAGCACATAATAATAACAATAAAAATAATAATAATAATTAATATGTCCCCAAGGTCTGAGAACCAATGACTTTTTCCCACACAGTCGCTCCTAATTGTTTTTGATTAAAACTGAAAGCTGCTATAAGTACAGATAAGATAGTGGGAGTGTTTTATGAATCAACAGATCAGATGCTAATAACGTGTGACCATTTGGAGAATGTCCTAGTACTAACTGTGACAGACAGCCACGCTAAGACATATACTGAACACAGAATAGAGTAGACAGCCACGCTAAGACATATACTGAACACAGAATAGAGTAGACAGCCACGCTAAGACATATACTGAACACATAATAGGGTAGACAGCCACGCTAAGACATATACTGAACACAGAATAGGGTAGACAGCCACGCTAAGACATATAATGAACACAGAATATGGGAACACTATGCAAAAGATAAATAGAAAACATCAAGATTAACTTTAGAGAGGCGGAAACTAACTAATATAAAGCAGTAGAAAGAGAACATAGACAATCCTCACATCCACACCTTGTACCCACCCCCGGCCACCCAACCCTCTATCACTCCCAAGTCCCCCTTTACCCATTTCCTCTGAATACTTCGTGGAGCAAATAGAGGAAGAGGAGAAGAAGGTTCTCTTTATTTCCGGCACTGTTGCATGCCAGACAGTCGTGATGGTTAAGTCCCGTCAGCCGGATATGTCAGCCTACCCGAAAGAGCAATGCACAATAGTTCAACTGCACTTTGCTGTAAAGGGGTTTTTGATTTTATTTCGGGTTTATCATTATCACAGTTAAGTTCCATATCTACAGTAAAGGTTAACGCTAATGGATCCCCCGTATGTATGATTCTGTGTAGGATATTTACGTTAGTTTAGCCCAGTGGCCAGCACGTTTCTTGTGGTGGGATCGAATCCACATTTAGGTTATTTATTTTTAATTTTTAGATGGCTTTGTCTCCCAAGTAAAGGAGCAGAGATAAAGTATTATATTTTATTTTGAACAGATACATTTTTTAATTAGTACACTTTTGCAAAGTTCAGTTTTCATAAACTCCATAACACACACACACACACACATACGCGCGCGCACAAAAACACACACACACATACATACTTACATACACAAAGACATACATACACAATGTATGCCATATGCAGGCAATTTAGCATTGTAAAGTTTATTGAAAGGATTTGAACATTACGTGTCTAAGGTTGCCAGGTTTTGTCATTGTTTGAATAAAGTAAACCCAGCTTCATCATTACAAAAGTAAGTAACAACCGCTGATGCAAATGTCATATATTGCTGCTCTTCATCATCATCAGGTGCCTTGCCGACTGGCTTGGGCGATCATGCCTCTCCATAATCTGCGATCTCCTGCAGTATGTATCAGTTCGTGTGCCGACACACCCCCATGCCATGCAACAAGACTGTCAAGCATCTTCTCTCGTTGTCTTCCTCTCTCCCTCCTTCCACAGATCTTTTCAGTTTCACAGCATGTTCTATATTCCCTCTTCTCATAACATGGCCGAAAAATGATGACTGTCTCCTTCAGATGCCTGTGATAAGTTGTCTTCGGGCTCCCGCCTCTTTCAAAACCTCTTGGTTGCTGCTACACAGGAATAATAAATATACCGTAAATTGAGGCGCATTATTCGAACTAATGTACAGGTCGACCTCAAAATGTTTAGCTAAAAGTGTTGAGTGTCTATACCTACCTAATGTATTTTAAACCCATCATAAAAATTGACCCCCCCCCCCCCACCTCTCCAACCCTCACTCCACATCTTAGGGAGGGAAATGGACTTAAAAACTCGACTTAAGCTATAATTTATGGTGTATATCAAAGATCACAAAATGTTGATTACATTATTTCAAGCCCTGTGAAATAGGAGGATAAAGACCCTGAATGAAATACACAGTCGTGACTAAGTAAATTATAACGCAGATGTTATCTCTAAATCCGATCTTTAGTCTGTTCTTAAAGAAGGTGTGCACCTGAAATATTAAGAGGTTGAGTTACTAAGTGCGTGTATGATTGAGCACATGAAAAATTGTGGTTTCAGCAAGCAGAGTAAGTGTTTGGCAAGATAAGATTGCCACAGGTACGCTTAATAATACACAATGCATTAGCGAGGAACGCTTCAATCAAAACATACCTGGCTGTTATTTGATCCGACTGTTTATTGCTGAATTCGCGGTTATTGTTGTTACACGGGGCGGTTATTGTTTGTATCATTCCGACCAGTGACATATGAGAGTCTGTTTTTGTAGTCAAAAACCAGAGTGCATTGGAGAGATCACGAACGTAACGAGCCTATACTGAATGGGGGAAAAAACCCTGAAATACACGATTATAATGCTTGATTAAATACTGCAATTCTGACTTGTCTGCCGAGAATGTATCTTATGTTAAAGTTTTTTTTTTTTTTTATATAACAATATTTGTAATGATAAACCGAAATGCTGGTGTATGAGGGACATGTGGACAGAAGTAGATAGTTTTTTATGTTTGAATTCCAACCTCCCCATGCAGGTGTCTATTTCCTATTTGTACGGGGTTGGAAAAAAAAAGAGGGTGGGGGGAATGACCCACAAGCCTTTCGTAAAAGGCGACTAATTATGGATTTGCCTAAATCGAATATCAAGATATCGCAATCTAGCTGTAAACTGCCACACAACGTGGTAACCAAACCTCCCAAGGCGAGAGAAGGCGAAGAGAAAGAATAAGGAAAACAAAAACAGCTGTTTAAAAGAATCATTACACTGCGGGCCATCATAAAACATTCCAGCGTATTAAAACATTCCAGCGTATTCAAACATTTAGGGTTGTTTGGCGATACATGGGAACTGTACAAGTGCTGACTGCATCATCCCGTTATTCCTTCTGTTTGAATTCACAACAATGATATCTTTTCATAGCTTCAATAAGCCCTGTCCTCCATGTCGACTTTGCCTAAATTATAATAAATGAAGTTTTAATGCAGCAGTTTATCATGCAAACTCCACAAGGCAAATTTGTGTTCAGACACATCGGTACTTGATGGAGGATAGAGTAAAAAAAAAAAACAACAACGCCAAGCAGCATGTTGTGAGAGACAATTAATTAAGGATATTACCTTCGTCGTTGGAGTGTATCTGCCTGAGAGGCCAAGAACCAACAAGCTGAACGCAAATAAGCCAGACGTGTAAAATGGATGTGCACGCAAAACTGCAGTTGTAGAACGATAATACAGTTTCCCTAAAACCTTGGACGAACGTTTAAAACTTTCTGTCAGAGATTACAGCTAGTCAACGGGAACAGAAAAAAAAAAGAAATATTTCGAAATAGCAACTTCTTTGAAAACAGCAAGTTAAGGCAATGACTTAAAGAGTTACATTGTAATGTTGCATGGCAGTCGCTCGTACTTCTCATCAAATAACTAGACGCGACGGGTGGGAGGCTGTTACTTGCTAGTAAATTTAATGTACAGACGTTTAAATGCGTCTGGATCACCTAATTCCAAAGTGCTCTGACTGTCAGGGGTAAAAATTGGAACTCAAGCTCCTTGAGCATTGAAAATTGTCAGGATACTGAGCCTCACACCCTCCCTACGGCCTGTGCAATACCACATTATTGTATACAATATACTACTGTCGTATAAGGTTAAAAGAATATTTTGCATGCTGCATAATACCACCTGAAACAATGGCTGTACATTTGGAGAGTTACTAAACAAAGAAGAAGAAACAGCTAACATCATATAGATTTTTTTTTTTTTTTTTGTGGAAAAATGTTGGGGGAGGACTTGCTGAGATTAATTTTTTTTTAAACAAAGTGGTAACCTTAATCTAAAATAACTCAAAATTAATCTGGAGAGACAAAAAATTATAATTGCATATTATGAGAAGAAACTAATATAATTTGCAACTGAAAAAAAAAAGTAGAATGAAGAGGCGACTGTGGTAGTTAAGGCAGGGGCAGAGAGAAAACGTGGGATACGAGAATGTAAAATAGAAGCAGATGATAAATAATGATAAGAATATGGAGAGCACACACCGTTGCAGTTCTTTGAATGCAATTGTACGGTACAATGCTATGTAGGATACTTCAATTTGAATGAATAAAGACTGTGACAAAATTGGAAAGCCCATGAAAAGATATAAGAAAATTAAAAACAATATCTTTTTTTTTTTTTTCGAAGAAAGACTTTCAACTGACTAAAATGTCAATTTGAAAAAAAAAAATTAATACAAAAAGACATCCTATGCGACTGTAATTCTGACTGACATCAGAGTTTCAAAATCATTAATCAATGAGAGATTTGACAGGAGATGGTCGTAGCTGTCGCCAGTTTTCACGTCATGAATGCAGAAATTGAATATTCATCTTGACATATTCGGCTGTGTCTTGTCTTTTGTCGGTTTGAATTTTCGTGCTTTTCATTGACACAATCCCACCTAAATCTTGACACTGATTTCCGTAAATTCAGGTGAATAAGCTCTGGCTTGTTCTATGTTATTTATCATCCTGATACATCAGAATCCCCCTAAACTCCCAAGTGGGGAGAGAGAAACAGACATTCTCCAAACAATCCTCTAATAATGACGTCCTTAAGAGTTAATCTTAAGATGTTTCTTCACGGAATTTGGCAACATACAAAGACGTCTGCAATGAGAAGAATATATTTTAATTGATTAATTATGTAGAAGAAATATGACCCAATAGGTGACTTGCAGTCTTTCAAGCAAATGCCGTCTCCACGATGAAGGTGGATTACTAAAGATCTTCAAGACGCACTGTATTTAACTGGAAGTACACTGTTCGAGACAGTTGTTTGCCTATCACTTTTATTGCCATTTAAGAGTTATGGTCCAATTTAAAAAGGCCCCAGTTGCATTCATTAACTGGTGCTTGTGCAGAATAGAGAGAGTTAAATGGTAGGATAAAATCACTAATGTAGATCTTTGGGAGAGAACTAAACAACTTCCTTTGGAAAATGAGGTGAAGAAAAGACGCTGCCTTTGGACAAGACACACGCGGAGAAAACTAGAGAACAATATAACTACTCGTAGATTGTGTTTGTACTGGAATCCACAATTGCATAGAAATAAAGAAAGACCAAAAACATATGGAGACGGGAGCTAGAGAGTGAAGTTAAATAGATAGAGAGGACGTGGGGAGAGTTGCTAGTGATAGTGAAGTATGTTACGACTTGGCGTGTGTTGGTTGAGGGTCTTAACTCAACTGGGGTTGGGGGGGGGGGGGGGGGGGTTGAAGTGAAGCAGAAGATGAATTGGAGGGAGTAGGCATTCAGATGTGGATTCTACTGGGTCAGTGTGGTTTAAATGTTTTCACTGGTCTTTTCTTGCTTTGATTTATGCAAGGATTACCATGCTTATGGGACCGCACATGCGATCATATGCACTTTTCTGGATTCGTTTCTTCCACATTTCGTAAGGATGAGCTGATACTTCTTTTCACAGTGTTGTTGATGTTGTTTGACGTATCTCTTACCTATTCTGAGAGGCATTTTTCTACCTTCTCCCATCTTGACCACAAGAGAGGTTAAACATTCAGTTGGTACATTTTTGATGAGATTAGTCACGACTCCCTTATCTATTTTAGAAAATATACTTCTTACTTTCTTTTAGTAATCTCTGGGGTGACTGCTGTCATGTTGGAAAAGATTTCTGCACGCCTATCGTAACTGCCAGTGGAAAAGTTCTCTACTGTCACATCTTTTCTAGTGTAAATGGGGGTTTTTATCGTGTTTCTCACCTACCCACCGTTAGGTAGGCATCATGCTGTTGAAGAACTATTTTGTCCAGACTCTGTTATCGACTAGTGGAGGGTGTTTCCTACTATCGCTTCTGATTTCAGGGTATAAATTGTCGTTGCATTTCTTTCTTATCCGTCTTTGCAGATGTGTGCTGTGTAAATATTATATTTCCATGCCTCTTACTGCAGTCCTCAGAGTTGTGTTTATCCTCATATTACATTGCATCCCTAATATGTATGCTTGCATTTATTTCTCGTTTATTAGCTTCACCTGTTTAATTGTTTCGGTTATACACAGTGTTATAATTTTTTATATTTAGCAGAAGTACTGTTTGAACAGGCATTGCATTTATCCTTTAAATTCTACCTGCATGCATCCATGTACTGTTGTTTTTATTTTGTATTTGTAGACATATAGTAAAACTGTTTATTTCCTGATAATATTTATATCTCTGTAGATATTATTTTACTGATGACTTCATTTTCTTTTAATACATTTTCGGAGACACAGGTGTACTTGTTTCATTCATTCCTTGTCCTATTTAGACAAAAACTGTTAATTCTGGCAGTCCCAGGAGTCACGCAAAAATGTCTTATCGCTAACAATATTTAATGTGTACTCGAAGTGAATAGCTCAAGTATCAACAAATAGATTGTTACATCAACTATTGTTTCTTCAACACGTTTGCGTTTCTAATACACCTGATACAAAACAGGATAAGAATGTTGTGGTTGTTTATTTCTTCTCAAAGTAAACATTGTATGAGACTGTCATGATTGCATTGCACGTAACACGAGTGTGGTTATATTTACGAGAATAACGGCAATGGGTTCTGTCGCAAGTGATGGAGTACACGTGTAACCATGACAACAATAGATCAGGTAACCTTTCTCACTTAATGGACCCCGGCAACAGTATCATGACGGAGATAGCAGGTAATGGCCGGATTGACATCTGCTGACAAACTGTGTCATGTTTAGTTTTTGTTTACATACTGTACACAATATTCGGTTCGTGGCGTTCGTGGCTTAGGCGTTGCTAGTCCGACTCATAATTCCAACGTACCGCGATCAAAACCAACTGCTGGCTGCGTAGATTTTATCGTGGTATGGGGCGTCGCAGGTCGACCCATGCTGAAATGGGTACCAGGATGGCTGTCCTGGGGAAGTAAAGACAACCGGCGTAATGCAGACCACCAAAGTGCCGATTGGTCTGTAAAAATATGGGTGCTCTTTCCATATGCCCGATGCACCTGAAGGCGTGAAAATGGATCTTTACTTACTTTTTTACTTATTATATTTACTTGTTGCACTGTTAAACAATGTCTTGGTTTTTCTCAAACATACTTTGCAAAATAAAACCATTTATAAAGTATTTTTTGAGCAAACAGTGTTTGTGAAAGTTGGAAAAGCACTAAAGACATTTGACAAAAGTTAAAAGCATTAGACAAACAAATGTCTGAGAGAAATTATTAAAAATAAAATAAAATAAAGTCAAAAGAAGTAAAAATAATAGGAGAAATGTTTGGGCAACCATTAGCATTATCGGCAACAAGACAGGTAAGCTGGCGCTACGTTGGACATATCCTAAGAAGAAACAGCAGAGAATCACAAAACAAATATCAGATGGGAAATAACAGGATTAAGGAGGCGAGGACACACACAAGAAACCCTTAGACTAACTTTCATGAGAGTGGACAAGGCAGCTGGTCTGGATTCCATATATGATGATGCAATGATCGCACAGTACTGAATGGAATGGAGGAATAGATAGAACCATATGTGACAGATAATTTCACAACAGCATAGTCATTGAAATGATAAATTGTTTGATTGTTTTCATGTATATTGTATATCTTGTTTGATTTTCATCACGTATACTGTGTCAAAGGTTACTTTATCTCACTTGTTTAGGACATACCATTGTGGAATCTCAGCATGCAGGAAGTCTCTGTGGCTAAGTAGTAAAACTCTCTGCCGCTGGCTCGCGCTCTGAAGGTCGTAGGGCTGCTTCACAGCAGCGGCGTCTAGATAACGGGCTTATGTGGGTGATGAGGGACAAATCGCAACAGATGTCTTTATTTACTATGACATTTTCTGCTACAATAGGAATAAACTCACAGGGAGCAAGTACAGCAGGGATCTACCAGTCGTCAGTAGAAATTATCCTCGTCAACGAGCGTTTCGGCCCACGATTCCTAGACGCTTTCGGAGGTGAGCCCACCTGAGTTCATGAAGCTCAGGGCTGGTACCCTGCTGCACGAAATTACCGGATGGTGTTTTTCTTTTGGCCAGAGACAAGACGACTTGGTGGTTTGCAGAAGGTACTGTGAGATATTTTAGGCTTGGTCGAATTGGTATCGAAAGTCAAATTACAAAAATTTGCCACATTACGGATTTGAACTCAAGACCTTTCAACAGGCAGATGAGCGCACACTGATTCATTGAGTGAAATACATAAAAATAGAAACATGGCATCTTAGCTTTCCAAGGTTTCAAGGTAGGAATCAAGATAGACAACAACACACAATCGCGGCGTCTGTCTCTGTATCTGCCTGTCTGTATTTCCTCCTCCGGGCTGCTACTTGAAGGTTTAATTATTCTACCACTTCAAGAGTCACGATACTGGTGGCAAATGAAGAGGGAAATCCCAGATAGCCAGTTCACCCCCACCTCCCCCCCCCCAATCCCCCCCCCAATATAATTTGGACATCTAATGCTACTATAATGAAGTTTTCAGTCCGTGTGCTTGTAAGGATACTACAACGCTGCGTCTAGAATACCTTCTTCAGGATGTAGTATCACACATGCAATGACTCAACTTCACAAATGTTACACAAACTGACTTAGGAGTTAGGGTCTAAAGTTTGTTAGTTTCTTGCCTCTCAGGCAGATGCGATCCAACTTCAAAGTAAACACCACTAAACAGTTGTCTCAAATGACATTCTTCTTAGTGAGAGGGGATGGAAGGAGCAGCTGATATATCCCTCTCCCTTCCCCCCCCCCCCCCCCCCCCCAATCACCCCAACCTCCACAAAATTTGTTCCTGAACCGTGGAAGTATAATCTGAAAGAAAAATGTCCACTTGAAAGCCACCAGGAATTCTGATTCAAAGAACAGAGAATTCCTAAATTATACCTTGCCAAACATCGGATACAGACAAATGAAAGATCATCAGGATACAGGGACGTCTCTTTGATGTGGATGTCTGTTGTGATCTGACTTCTTCCCCCCCCCCCCCCCCTCCCTCTTTCCCCCCTTTGGAAAACATAATAAGAAAAAACTGGTAGATACGTCAAATAAATCTGCAGGGGAAAGTGGACTGATTCCTCGGGGAACTTCCTGGACTGTTTCAGGAAACGACAGTTAAAGATTAACGAGAAGTCAATGTCAGCCAATGATGTCTTGAGTGCTAATAATTTTTCATTAGTTTATTTTCTACATATAATGATTCTAGAAAGACATCTAACAAACAAACAAAGCGCATTAAAGGATTGCAGCCTGAACAACGATTATTGCCCAGTGACTCGTAAAGCCATTTTTCCAGTGGGAGTTGTTAATATCATCTGAATATAAATATTTCAGACATTGTACATGAAAGCTGAGATTAAATTCAACCCAAGTTAAAGGTAAAGGGGTGCTGTTTACGTTTCCAATCACTTGATTATCACTTGCCGTTCGTGTCTCTTTGGGTCGCTGCACCTCTCTTATGTTGCAAGGAGTCATGTTTTCCTTATTGTGACTTTTTTAACCGTTTCCTCTTTTTTTTCAACTTCTCACAGCTTGCTTGCGTGAAAATTTTCACGTTATGCTACCTGCGCGACGGTTCGGGAGTATATAAACAGCGACATTTTCTATTCCTAAGCTCCTTGTAACTGCTTTTATTCTCTCGGGGAAAGCCACCGCCAACGAACTTGGAAATATAAAAATATATCAGTTTTGATAGCCAAGAATTGTCGCCCCTGCGTTGCTTTCTCCTGCAGCGCTTCCCTCTGTAGTACTTCTTGCTTGTAAACAGGCGCTTGCGGCGCCTGAAATAGATTCAAGACGACACAACCTTCCACAAACATTACATACGCCTAGCGAACGCCAAACCAAGCCATATTATAACACCCACGCAACATAGGAAAGGTCCAGCGACCTAATGAGGTATCAAGGACAAGGGAAGTTACTCTAATCCTGTGCCTGGAAGGGGCACAATAGCGGTAGAGACACAAACACCGCCGTGTTTATTTTAAGGACACAGAAATATATTTGAAATAAACAGAGGTCTGTATTTGGGCTTTGCTGATAACGCTGAAGCAGAACATAATTTTTTTTTTCCTTTGTACTATTCAGAAACCATGAGTTGTAAACTTTTTGGCTCGGTACTATGGATATCGTAACCTTTCGGCCTTGATTCCATTCGTTTTAATACATTCCTTACGTCTTTTTTAGGACGAGATTTTTTGTTATTTGAAGCCGCACCCTGGCTTTAGCCAGGGGCCGCAATGCAAACAGGCCATAAATATGGCCAATTGTCTGAAAGCGGTTTCTGTGACCTCTATACGGTGATCCTCATCCACATGGTGGCACTTTGTGTCATCGGGAGTTTATCGCTTGTGTGATGTCCTGGTGGGGTAGAAAGTAAGTCAGTCCATTGGTAGACTAAATGACAATGTGTGGAAAAGCGCCCCCCCCCCCCTTTTCCCCCCTTTACGAAATACGCCTGGCCAAATCAAAGGGAGACAACACAACCTGAAAACACAAAGTAAGACGAGGGAAGACATGCACAAGTAACAACAGAGTGGAGGTCGAGCGGTCTGATTCGGATGAAAACATCAAGCCCAGAAATGGCGCAAACATTAAAATTCAGTCACGAAAGTGTCGCAAATAACCCAGACCACAAATATAGGCGGAGACTGTTAGCAGCCTCGGCTAGCTAGCAGCAGTCTGAAAGTGGTCGACCTTTTCATTGTTTTTCTCAAAAGGACTTGGAATTGATTCCACTATACTTCAAGCGAAATATGGGAGAAATGTGGCTTTTCTGCCTACCTCCGGGCGTGAACCCGGACCACAGGGAGTTCGTCATCCGATCGCCGCGAAGTCAGCTTTAACCAACTACGCTAGCGAGCCAGGCAAAACGTACATAATTCATTTATTTTTAAATAATGTGAAACTTGAGAAATCGGTGGTTACGGTTTGAGAATAATGCAATAAACATTCAAAGGCAATATAAGAAACAGCCTTTAAAAAATGATAACCGATTTCGAACATTTCAAAACAATAAATACAGCGGAAGACTGGGATGTGTACCATGTTCTGTTTTTTACCCCTAATTTGTAAAGCGAAATATTAATTAGAACCATGAATGATGCGCCAGAAATATCAATTGCTGGGTATACGGAAACAACCTGCCATATGCTGACGATAAAGCGTTGATCGCTGAAAATGAAACACAACTGCAAACAATGATGAACATAATTTGAAAAGAAAGTCAAAACAAGGGCTTTTGTTTGAACAGCAGAAACACAGAAGTAATGGTTATTACAAAGAATACGGAAAATGCAAAAACAAAGATAGAGGGCAATTCTCGATCAAGTCGATATGTGCAATAAATAATAAGCAGATGGAAGATGTGTGTGTGTGTGTGCGCGCGCGCGTATGTTTGTGCATCTTCAAGCTAGTGTGTGAATAAATTTGCGTTCATGTACACCTTCTTTTATTTATGTATATGTGTGGATACGTGTTTGCGAGTGTATGTATGTGCTCGCATATATGCGTGTGTCTTGGTAATCTTGATAATCTTAGTTTTAGCTTTAAAGCAACGGATTACCCCGTTGCTCTACTCCTGTGCCAGCGAAAAACACACATAATGTCCATCACTGACCCTTGGGGACACATTGGCACAGACTGCCGTCTCTGCATATGCACTGACTTACACACCCACTAAAAGCATAATGCAGCCATCAGAAGGGCTAAGACAAACAGTCCGACATTGGAAATACATATCGTCATTGACTGAAGCAGCAGTTATAAATAGATCAGCAGTAGCATACGCGATCAGTTGTAATCACGTAAGGCACCACCAATTTTGTGGCAAAAAGTCACACGACATGTTCTGAATCTCCACAGTTCGCAACACTATGCTAATCACAGTCAGTAAATATTTAAAATGAAATCCGCAGCTTATTGTGTAGCGCCATGCAGTCAACTCAGTAGCTGGCCGACGCAATTGTATCCTTTCAGTCTACAAGTGAAGGAAAATGCAACGAAAACTGTTTGTCAGAAGCAAATTTTTGCGATGACTTAACACAAGAGTTCGTTCCTAAACTCCATTCTGACCGTAGTGAGTGTGTCTATGGACGTGTGCATGTTAGCGTACGAGTGTGTGTATGGGTGTTTGAATGGATGATTGTATGTGTGCGGTTGCCTTAGGCAAACCAATTTTTTTTTTTTTTAGTTTTTCTTTTGAATGTATTTTAACTTTCATTCCATGTCTTCAGAAATTCACCAACTTTCTCTTGAATGTTTTAATATTGAAATCACTTCGGAATTTAAAATACGTTAGTTAGTTAGTTAGGTAATTGGGTTATCATCATTGTACTCCGGACATGCCCATAGGTGCTCAGATCTTCCCCTCAATATGAACCCCAACGTCCGATGGCTAATAGTGCCAGTTCTATGTTGATTAAGAAGTCTTCTGGCGTGTCTGGTGTGCGTCTCGTTTTTTGCTATGTCGATCTTAATTCCCAAGTCTGCAATTCTGGCGAGTGATGTGGATTCACTGCCACCAAAGTCCTCTATCCTTCCCATTTTTCTGAGGGCATTAATAATATCAGCATGATCTATAGGCCGAACGTCGGTTGTGATAGCGGATCCAGCCAACCTGTCAGCTCTTTCATTTCCATCGACGCCTGCGAAAATACGTATTGGGTTAAAACTATTCAGTTTAGATCTTTATATTTTTTTTTCCTAGATATTTAAAGCTATTTAAACTAGTATCTCGCTGGTCGCTTTTATTTCGTAAGACATTTCACGGTGCACATTTTCAGCAAGATTAACTTGGAAGACAAGATCAAGTATAAAAACACCCTTTTCTCTTTGAATTTAAGACATTCAGGCTAACAGACAAGCATATACCCAGTAGTTACCATGACTCCTGCGAAGAAACGCTGTCTACTGTGAAATGTGGTTGGTCTCTATATTCCGTTTTATATTCTTCCTAATTATAGTGGCTAACACACAGCTCGTGTGCCATGCAGTCACTTATCAAACTCCACTGATCGATAGACGTCTGTGACTTTAAGTGGGGTCTTTTCATTACCACGGTGAGTATGGTAGGGGCTTCGTATTCCAGCTCACCTGCAGCAAACTCCAGCGGGAAAAGATGTGGCTGTTTGTCTACTTCTGAGGTTTGGTCTTGTTCCGAGATTTGAGATTTGTGTAAATGTCTGTATTATAGATGTGGCTTAACTGTGCGGATTTTTGGTTGCCTCGTTAATGAGGCAGATGCAGGCTGACCTCGTAGAGCGCCCTTGTGACAACAGTTCAAGCAGTGTACCCTTTCAAAATTTATGAACATTCTTCGGAAAAAAATAAACAATTGCAATATGCAGCTTCCTCTCTGAATGGTTAGACGGCATTAGAAGGTGAAACTTGATCTGTCTTCTGTAAATACACGCAAGGCCATGTCGGAGTAAGGAATCATAAGCGAGAGGACCGACAGGCAGGTAATGCATCATTGCAGGCTGGTGTAAGAATGGACAGAGCTGATTTAATCAACGCTGTACGGACTTCATTGGTGGTGGGCAACGTTGGTGGTGGGCAACGATGTGTCTCAGATAACCGATTACGTGACACGGGAGTAAAGCCTGGTAAAACCGTCTCCTAAGATAAGATTAAACCCGGCTCTCTAGCGTAGTTGGCTAAACCGGATTGCACGGTGACCGGGTGACGAACTCTTTGTGGTCCGGGTTCAACACCGGGGGTAGGCAGAAAAGCCACATTTCTCTTAGATTTACGGTATTTACAATTGAATCAAGGCCGAAAGGTTGCGATATCCATAATACCAAGCCTAAGGGTTAACAACTCATGGCTTCTGGATACTAAAACAAAACAAAAACAAGGCAAGATTAAAGACATCATAATCAACTTCTTGGAGGACAGAGCACATATGGTAATACTAAATGTGTAATGAAGACGAGTGTGATGAGATAACAATAACTCTGTCAAATGTCCACCCTGTCTGTGTGGAATACTTGTGGTTAAGATGATCGCAGAGAAGTGCAGATAGGCCTTGATCAGTACTAGCCCTGGTCCTGGTTCACCACCAGAGACGGTTCAGCACCTCTGCCTCCCTAGCAGGTGCAAGGTTTCGTTATTCAACAATGCATGCATTGAACTACTGATTACTGATTTAAGAATCGACATCATAGCACACCGGGTATACCCATAGATGTTTTGTCTCCCGCAGCAAATCTTTTATTGTGTAGATGCTAACTGCTTCCGTATCACACTGATTATACACACGTCGTTCTCTTCCTCATCTGTCCCTTCTTGTCGGATCCACACTGAATTCCTAGTTCACACATTCTTGCACATGTTATTTCATCTAATGCCATGTCTTCTGTCAGCTGTCGTTCATGTTTGGTCTTCAGAATATTTCCTTTATCCTATAGGAGTGTCCCGTAGCTTTCGCTTTTGCAGCTAGAAAATCCGCTTTCATTCCATCGCATTCCTGCATACCCTGGACATTATATTCTCGTGATTCCCTGCATTTTTGGAGTACTAATGCATGGTATCCACTCGTGCCACTTTAGTCCATCTTGAACTTTCCACAGTGCCGACTGAGATTCAGACACATTAATTCCTCTGGTAACTTTGTTTTCTGCTATCCAAATCAGAGCTGCAGTGATTGCATCCACCTCCACTTGCATTGAAACATTCCTTGGAAGTAGTGTTTTAATATATAATGACAAAGGACAATCTAGATTATAAAGGCTTAACAGAAAAACGAAGTGATAATTACATTGTTCATCTTAGGTGTACTTGTATTGTAATGGCATCAACGTCCGTATGTATCAGATGCTGATGAAGTCTTTTTAGCCTTACGTTTTATTGTGTTGCTCGCGTTTAAAATTGTGAAGCTGAATATGTTGAAATTTATGGTTTTCTCACGCTCTGATCGTTTGGGGTCGTTTCACCGACTGCACTCTTCAGCTCCTGATTGAAGTTTCTGCACAGACCACTGAAGCTACGGAGTTAGTGCTTTTTTGCGACGCTCTTAGCTGTTTAGATGAACCGAACATTATGTGAAAAAAAATCCAATAAATGAAACTGATAAATTTTGATGATTTAACACCTTTATATTATTTTCGTTTCAAACCAGACCACGCTCCAGATAAAGGAGACACTGCCATATAAGTAACGTAACGCAAAAGCTTTAAAAGCATGGGGGTTTTCCCGAACGCCGACACCTAGGACACTTAAATTGACCGTTTATTTCAGTATAAATACGCCATAAATACCAACCGAGAACCAAGATGTGCGTAATTAAACACATCTCTCAAACGGGCACGATCAAATATACTCACTACATTAATAGGACACCGAGAAAAGCACGCAGGGGTTCTCCTTTATTGGAAAGGGCGTTTAGATTGGATAGATATCACTTGGAACTATTGATTTTCCTGTGTGGATTCTCGTAAGTGTTCACTAAGACAGACGTAGAAAACTATACTCAGTGTCCCTTATTTTCCATAATAGGTTATTGTGTCAGATCTTCTTCAGGATGTGTTCCTCATAAGGTTTATAATCATCATCATTAAGTAAACTAGGCGGTTGGGGAGGAAGATCTGTGTCCCTACAGTTTTACTTTTTCAGAAAAAAAAGTAGCAAGACTTCTGCTGTTGGTTACTATATCATGAAAAAATGGTATCCCTTGTCTGTAGTTAAATGTCTGAACATAACTACTAGCAACAACAAAAAAAAAAAATTGTATGTCTGGAGTAGAGACCTTGCTCCATTACTATCCCGACGTTGTTGGTGTTACTATTTCTGCTACATCGTCCTTGCTTGTCTCCTTCTTACCCCACTTATTCTTTTTCTCTTTTTTCTGTTCGTTTTCTTTTTCATTTCCTTTTTATAAAAATATTTTTGTTCTTCCTCTTCCTTTTTAGTCTCCTCATTTCTGGCCTTCGTCTTCCGTCTTCCGTCTTCAGTCTTCTTTCTTCTTCTTCCTTCTTCTTCTTCTTCCTTCTTCTTCTTCTTCCTTCTTCTTCTTCCTTCTTCTTCTTCCTCCTTCTTCTTCCTCCTTCTTCTTCCTCCTTCTTCTTCCTCCTTCTTCTTCCTCCTTCTTCTTCCTCCTTCTTCTTTCTCCTTCTTCTTGCTCCTTCTTCTTCCTTCTTCTTCTTCTTCCTCCTTCTTCTTCCTTCTTCTTCTTCTTCCTTCTTTTTCTTCCTTCTTTTTCTTCCTTCTTTTTCTTCCTTCTTTTTCTTCCTTCTTTTTCTTCCTTCTTTTTCTTCCTTCTTCTTCTTCCTTCTTCTTCTTCCTTCTTCTTCTTCTTCCTTCTTCTTCTTCCTTCTTCTTCTTCCTTCTTCTTCTTCCTTCTTCTTCTTCCTTCTTCTTCTTCCTTCTTCTTGTTGCTTCTTCTTCCTTCTTCTTCCTTCTCCTTCCTTCTCCTTCCTTCTCCTTCCTTCTCTTCTTCCTTCTTCTTCCTTCTTCTTCCTTCTTCTTCTTCCTTCTTCTTCCTTCTTCTTCCTTCTTCTTCCTTCTTCTTTTTCTTCTTCTTCTTCTTCTTCTTCTTCTTCTTCTTCTTCTTCTTCTTCTTCTTCTTCTTCTTCTTCTTCTTCTTCTTCTTCTGCTGCTGCTGCTGCTGCTGCTGCTGCTGCTGCAGCGATGCTTTTTCATAGCTTTCAAAGACGGCGTCCAGCTAGCAATCGCTTAGAGATGGGGTCAGCGTTAACTCAAATTGTATTCCCATTGACATTGCCTGACACCATGTGTGGAATAGGAGACTAAGCAAATTATGTTGAAAAAAAAAATGCTTTTTATGATAATTCGATCGATGACCAGCAGAACAACAGACACGTGATTGTCATCGAGTTTCTTCGCCACTTTTCACACCCACTTTACGATGAGCAATGTGGTATATATATATATATATATATATATATATATATATATATATATATATATATATATATATATATATATATATATATACATACATATTTTTTAAATTATACTTTTCAAATGCACTTGCTTTTCTTGCCATTGATTTTTGTTATCAAAGCTTCCTAAAATAAAAAAAAATCTTTTATCCATAGCATCCTTGTGCTAACTGACAATACATTTTATTTTGACGTCTTTACTGTTAACAATAATGGATATATTGAGATATTTAAGTTAGATCCTTATTTTTTACAGAACGTTGCATAAGCAACCCTAGTATTTTTTGTTTCGCTGTTGTGATTATCTGAGCATATTTTTTTTAGTACGTTTACGTTTAATAGTTTGCCACTGCTTTCTGTACGCTGAACAGAAGCTGAATTTTGAACTAGTCCTTTTTTACATTTTTCATTAACTCGTTAGTATCTGCATGGAATAAATATGAGAGACTAACGGTATGAATAGCAAGCCAATGAATTAAAAGAAACACAGATGCACAACTAACGAAATTCTGACTGAAATATGTCATAAGACATTGGCATATGGTGCCAGTGAAAGACAGGGAACAGCAATAGTCGTTAACACGCATATATTGTCTTAAAAATTAATTATTGTGAGAAGTGAGCACGATCACACATACTTGTAAACATGTGTAACAAAGGAATTATCGGTGAAGGATACCATTATCATCCTCTATCAGCAGGTCTTTTACAGAACGTCGCTCTCTTCAAGGCGTCACTCAAAGTCTCTATTTATGTAGCCAATTTAACAGTACTAAATATTTTCATCGAAAATACACCTTCAATATCGTGTTTCTATTTTCGTCGAGCTGTCGGCCTCTACCTCGTTTTCAGCAAACTGCATCCTTCATCACATGGCCACAATATTTCAGCATTGTGTGTGCCAGCCACATATAAATGCATACCTCTATGTAAGCAGCAGTATGTGCCTAATCTCCTGAGACACGAAACAGCAACAGTAACTTGATTTAATTTCAGAGAACCTGTTGTCCACTTGCAAATTACTCTTGATTTGACACAACCATATTTATAAATGTGTAACCTGTGGTCGCATGAGTGATTTAAAAAAAAACAGTGCAAGGACAAATACAAATAAATGACACATTGGTTTTATAACCATGACGAATCGTATGCGAATTATTATTACTTTGCATAGTTTTGGTAGACAAATGGCGTTGGCATCGCGTTCTAAACGCCCAGACTTGTGTCAAGAACGTGTCTATCAGTTCACAAGTGCAGTTGTCCGGAGATCATCGGGGATCGCGCCTGCAACTAATAAGTTCTTTTTTTTTTTATATGGCGCTTAATATGATCTGCGGAGAGTGAACGAGCCGTATAGGAAAACTCTGAAGAAACAAGTTGATTCTCTCGACTTCGCTGTATTTATGTAGCATTAGTTTAGTGTCGGCTCTGTGGCTAAGTTGATGCGAACGCTTTGTAATGCCGGGATGCCGGGTTCGATCCCAGTTGCCGGCCAAGCCGACCGTCCAGAGCAATGGCAAACTACTGGACGTAAATTTGCCTAGAAAAACCACACAACAGCCAGGGGCTGTTGGGGTTGGTTCTGCAACGTACTGTAAAGGATACCCAACTAACCTTTATTAGTTTAGTACTACTTTATCTCACCGTTAAATGTAGTGATTCCGGAATTATTAGTTCGACGTTGTCCTACTTTGTCAATGTGCTCCGGTGTTTTTGTTTTGTATGTGCTAATTTGAAACAGCAACAATGTCTGCCTGATAGTGAAAACAGAACCAGGACCAAAGTCAGTGCTTAAAGAAACATTTAGTAAAATGTTGAGTAATGTGAATGAAAGAGTAAGCTGTTGGGAGTTAGTGTTAAAGACACTTAGGAAAAAAAAAATTAGCATTCAACCAACTGTGCCTCTACGACATGACAGAATGATAAAATCCAAAGTGCAAAGACATCAAAAAAAGTTTACAAAAATGTGTTTTTGCAACAACAAAAACCAAGATAATTTTTGTATATAAAAATATATATAAAACGATAAAATGGAATGTAATTTTTTAAATAAAATTATTATATCTTGCCCAGAATAAAGTTTAGCAGCAGTATACCAATTCTGTCTTGGGGAATAATATGACAGTACCACTGTCTCTTCCACGGCGGACTCTGATCACAGTGTCCACAAGCCCACGAGAATGGTCTTTTTTAAAACATCATTATATCCCTGTAAGAAGAAACTCCACAGGGGAGCATGTAAAGCAGGAGCCTACAAATCATTAGTAGAAGTAATCTCTCGTCGACAAATGTTTTGGCCCACGAGCTCCTAGACATTTTCAGAGAGTGGGCCCATCTGAGTTCATGAGGCTCAGGGTTGATTTCCTCCTGCTGCACGTATTACCGGATGTTCTCGGACAGGGACAAGACGAATTGGTGACTTTGCAAAGGGTACTGTGAGATACGAAGTCGTTGCGGTGGCATAATTAAAGCGGTCTGCTTACATGGACAACCAAGTGGCAAGCTTACGTTTAGTTTAACGGACACATGTTGGACTTTGTTGGCAGGTGACAGAGGGACACTGGCAGACAATTCGAACACAATGGACTTTAAGGGATAAGACATTCTCTTCCACTAGATACCAGGAAATCAAACCTTGATACTACAAGGGGGAGGGTGGAGGGGTGGGGATGGGGGAGGGCATTAAATTTAAAACAAGTTTTGTACGCATGCCGACATAAACATTTGGTTATGGGATGTACTGTTCAACTAGAGAAAGCAATCATGGAGTGGGGGGTAATGATTGGGGGGAGAGGGGGCGGGGTGAGAGAGGGGGTGCCTTCGTGGCGTACAGGTCAAACCGTTTGTCTCGCTCTGAAGATGGTGTGTTTGTTTCACGGCTGTGCTGCTCGTTTCTTGAGTGCAGTTTTCACAAAAATCTGTCAAGATCACTACATGATCTACGGAGTTAGTGCTTTGTGCGACGTCTAGACAATTAGCTATCCGTTCTGCAAAGAGAGACCGAGCAATTTGGTATAAACACCCAGTGTAATGAAAGTCAACCTCTAAAATTTAACTTTTATATTTTCACGATTAAAGTAACTAGAGATGACAATATGACCTTTGTAGTTCAAAGGAACAGGGTTCATGTTTAGACCAAAATATATTAATTCAACATTGAAGTATCGCACCTGGCGAAATGTAGCGAAATATGCAAATAAATAAATCATTTAATGCGTTGTTCATTGTCTGGAAAAAATTTAATGACTATCGGGAAACCATTATTTAAAATATGAACTATACGTACATTTCTCTCGGCAGCTCAGCCGCATTATGAGTATCTGTGTATATGTGTGTGTGTGTGTGTGTATGTATGTATATATATATATACACCCACAAACACACATGTTGTTTGTGTACGTAATAAAGTTTAGTATTATATTTAAAACACACTATGCACAAAAAATGGGTAAACGTATAAATAATAGGAGGGAACGAAAACATTTTTTAGTCAAAAAATAATAGCATCACAAAATACGACAGAGCATACAGCTGACTTAACAGAAAGACACTAATTTCCGCATTCCGCATTTCTTTCATTTTGGAAAACCAACATATAGTTTTTGGCGATCTTCACAATATAATGTCTGCTTACTCGTACATGCGTGTCGCCTTAAGCAATAAAATAAACGTATTATTAACTTCTTTGAGATTGCGAGACGCAAACTACTTTTAAAGAACATAAGAACGTCTTGTAAAGCATTTACAAAATAACAAGGTATCTTGAGATATTGTGTTTTGTTTTGTGGGGGGGGGGGGGGGGGGGGAGGAAGAGAAAAAATGAGAGGGGGGGGGGGGGGTTATATTCTCTTAGATCAGTTCTCAACCTGTCTAATGCCTCGATTGTTTAATAAAGTGCCTCTTGTTTGGCGACCCCTAATCATACAGTGATATTTCTTTGCTACTTCTAACTTAAAGTGAATAAATGTTTTCTGGTGGTCTTTGGCGACTACTGTGAAAGGGCCGTTCGACCCCCAACAGTTTTGGTACTCCTATGCTGAGAACCGCTGATAGATGAACAACTGTTCTCGAGAAAGATTTTAGTAAAAACTTTTTACATTATCTTTTTTTTGTGTGTGCGTGTGTGTGTGCAATGTATGGAGACAGATTACAACTGACATCTTTTTTGCATAGAATCTACAGAGAGCTTCACTGAACGCATTAAATCATAAAAACAATGTAACGCATGACATAATTGTCTTGCAATATTTGAAATGTATGTGTGTGTTGTCTATCAAGATGATGATGACTACTCTCTTTCATCAAGTATCAGTACGAAGATGACTGATGAGGCTTATGGGGGACCGAAAAGTTCTCAGGCAGTAAGTAAGGACAGGAATGAATGTTCTGCCTAGGAGAAGATCTCCTGCTGTCGCCTTTCTTTTTATCATTTTCCTAATCAGTCTTGCTGTTCTGTTTGCTTCACATGCAGCCGCGCCCATTTATGAGATGGCGATGAAAGAATGACTTGCGCAGCGACTTGGATAAAAATGATGAAGAGTTGCGCAGTGTCGTCGACCTCACTCTCTCGCCTGAGTCATATCTGGGTCCAGTAGCAAAACAGAGTACAGTCTAAGGCAGTGGTCCCAGGCAACCCCAACCCCACCCTTCCGGCGGGGGTTGGGTGAAGTGGACTTGTGCGGAAGGTTCAAGGAGGGCGTTGCGCAAATTATGAAACTGAGTGCATTTATGCGTGTTAGTTAGTTGTGTATCCTTTACAGGACGTTGCAGAACCAACCCTAAAAGCCCCTGGCTGTTGTGTGGTTTCTCTAGGCAATTTACATCCAGTAGTTTGCCATTGCCTACTGGACGGTCGGCTTTCTTGATACCACTGTCGAAACCAACGCAAGGCGCATTGCATGCAGCTGGGATCGAACCTGTCATCCCGGCATTACGAAGCGAAGCGTTCACATCGACTTAGCCCTAGAGCCGACTTTTATGCGTGTAACAATCAGTTTTTTCAGCTTCAAATGTCATGAAAACAAAACAGCACTGTCAAGTTGATTAGGAGAGTGATCTTCGTTGGGGATTTTCAAAAATGAGAACAAAAATAGCAGATATTATCGAGACAAAACTATTACATTGTTATGTGATATCTAAATTACCAGTTTTGGGTGATAGTTTTTTGTGTGCTATTGTGTGCTACTTAACACTTTTAATTAGGTGCGCATTTAGCATGGGATTTTTGTGTGTGCCCTCCTTTTTAAAATCACATCTTATGTTTTTGAGTTTCAACAGGATCGCTGGTGCACACTGAAACAAAGAGCGGAGGGGATGGGGGGGGGGGGGAACTGTCTCGGCGAAAACAAGACGCCCCTGTGTGGGTTCTGGTGCCCTATTTTATGGAAAACAAGAATAGACCCACTGCCTACACAAAAGCATGTCGTAAGAGTCGATTCACTGAGAGTTTCCTTCGAAGTCAGAGTGCATCTGATTGAGAGGCAAGGAACCAACAGTCTGCACACATTTATGTCAGATCTGTAGAATGGATGCGCACGCAACACTCAGGTTCTGAAACAGGACTGCAGTCCAAAAGTGGACCAACAACCAGAACTTTTCACCAGGGTTTACAGCTGGTGATGCAAAAAAGAAGAGGAAGAGGAAAACGGAACGCATCGTCACCCTAAGTAGAATTAATCAAGTAACAGAAAGTATTGTGAACGGCACTCATAGAAAGAAGTTGAAAGATAGAAGAACACACTAGACAACATAAAAATCGGAAGCTATAGTTACCGTGCCGGGAATTGAACCTGTCACCTCCAGACGGCGTCTGCGCCTCGCCATGAATACAAGTTCACTAAGATACATGGTCAACTAGGCACCACCCAAAAAAAGGTGTCTCATTGGCCATGTCTATCGTACAGCTTGAAATCCACGACTATGGAATACGGACAGAATTCATTTCAACCCATTGAAATGGCACCATAGGTTACAGAAATTTATATTAACGAAGCAAATGTCGAATAACAACCACAGCAACAGTTTACGAACACAGTAGAACTTATTGCCTTGTTTAGAATACACAAACATTTAAGAAAGGTATTTGATTTGTAGGTTCCGGTGTGTATACGTCATTCCTATAAATAAACAGAGGGGGGAACCATTTGAGGCCGTTAAATATTATGAATTAATCAAGTAACAGAAAGTATTGTGAACGGCACTCATAGAAAGAAGTAGAAAGATAGAAGAACACACTAGACAACATAAAAATCGGAAGCTATAGTTACCGTGCCGGGAATTGAACCTGTCACCTCCAGACGGCGTCTGCGCCTCGCCATGAATACAAGTGCACTAAGATACATGGTCAACTAGGCACCCCCAAAAAAGGTGTCTCATTGGCCATGTCTATCGTACAGCTTGAAATCCACGACTATGGAATACGGACAGAATTCATTTTAACCCATTGAAATGGCACCATAGGTTACAGAAATTTATATTAACGTAGAAGGGGAAAGGAGAACAGGCAGACCAACAAAGACCTGGACATAGAACTTGACGGACTGGACAGGTCTTAGACATGCAACCATAATGTCCAGTGCATCTGACAGTCTAAGGTGTAAGGAACTTATCAAATAGTCAGAAGCAATTGGCGATCCAACGATACACATTGTGACTTGACGATGACTGTAATGATGACAGGAATATGCAGACATACAAATCACTGCCAACATGTTCAAGAAACAAAACACCACTGGAATTTCCATTGCCATTATTTACATGCAGGCTATTGGCAATATGTTTCCATTCCCCGCTATCTTTGTCTTTTCCCTGTCATCAAGACAGATTGCTCACACATCAGCCACGTTCCAAATACAGCTTGATTATTTTTGCATGACACTTCGTCTTATCTCCAGAGTCTGTCTACTCATCAAATGTCTTATCTCCCACAATCAAGCGGCTCAGTTTCACTAGTAATTACTTTTCTTCATTGTTACATCACTCAGCTGGGTTGACGTCTCAAACCAGACACGCAGGCTTGATTACACGACAACACGAGTTATTTTGTACACAAATTGGCAGTATCTTTTTGTCAATGTTATTGTAAATTTATGAGCAATAATGTTTTAGGCAGCGTTTTCCAAACTCGTTTTGGCTCCCCACTCCCTTTATAGGGAAAACAAAATCCCTGAAGATCTCACCATCTTCATGTGCCACGGTGAAAACCATAGGCATTTATCATTCGCTATCAAATTTGATTACCAGAATTGAAATTCAGATCTCTTTGCCCAGCCCCATGCATGGTGCTAAGCCATGAAGACGTTTTTTCTCTTTGCTTTCCGCCGTCCTTTTTCTGTTAAGTTTGCAGTTATCACGAAGTTCTCTAGTATATTATGTGCATTTGCATACACCATTTGCAATGAAACAATAAGTTAGTTGCGTATCCTTTACGGGACGTGGAAGAACCAACCTCAGCAACTTTTTTGCTGTTGTGGTTTTTTTAAGGAAAATTTACGTCCAGTAGTTTGCCATTTCTGCTGGACGGTCGGCTTCTCGACACCACTGCGCAAGGTCAGCAGCTGGGATTGAACCCAGGACACCGGCATTACGAAGCGCGTTCGCACTGCCTAAGCCACAGGCACCGACAATCAAACAAAGTACTGATATAATGATAATTTTGCTTTCCATTATCTTTTTTTTCCGCGCCTAAAAAATGCTCTTGTCAGTTATTTGTGTAGTCTCCTCTCCCACTTAACTTCAGAGGTGTTCAAGAGTATGTTGTTTAAAAGTTCTGATGTAGTTTGGGCAACATGAGGTTTGCATGAGCTTTCGTCAGCTCCGTCTTTCCATTCTGAGGATTCATGATAGGTTAAAATGCAATGCCGAAATAATTTCTCTCTTGTTTTCAAATTCAAATTTCATAGTTGATGCTGAGCTATTTAGAGCGCGGGATTGCTTGGAGGACTGAACTTAACTGTGTGAATGTGACAGCTTAAAAGTAGACTACTAGGAGTCTTCTCAACTCAAAGAGGGATGATTACCTCGGATTGACTACCTCAGCTTGACTACCTCAGCCTGACTACCTCAGCCTGACTACCTCAGCTTGACTACCTCAGCTTGACTACCTCAGCTTGAGTACCTCAGCTTGACTACCTCAGCTCTGAAGTAGGTGCAAACTTCCCATACCGATACTTAATGTATCAATATGTTGCAGATAGATTGTGTACTGTGGTTTCCCAAACGTCATGTGTGTGGTTTCTTTACCAAAACGGTCCTAAAACATACACATATAAATACAGAAGGGATACTGATTTATGAGTATACAAAGGAAAGACTTTCTTTCTTCTGACTCAGTTTATTCTTTCTGGAGATTCCTTGTCTTCCAGAACTGTAATGGAAAAGAGTGAACAATTCGTTCATAGTTCAGGTGTGAGAGCTTCACTGTCAATCTTTGCATGTGCATGTTGTTTCAACGTTTCTCTCTAAAAATGATACATTTTCATAACTAGTTCCCCCCCCCCCCACCTTTCCTCCTCCCTCCCCCTCCCTCCCCCCCCCCTAAAATCTATGGTTCAGATCTATTGCTCATGTGTTTGCTGCGATGAGCTGCAGCTTGTGGACTCATAAAGTCCTTTTCCACTGGATATTGTGAGATGTGTTGTAAAATTTTACTTATTCTGTTGCTCACTTACTTCTCAGTCTTCCTAATGTAATACGTTTTTCTTCAGTTGTAGACATTCAATGATACTTTTGCAAGCTCCGTTTTCATTACCTGACAAAAAGTGCATTGTATACCAGTCGCGGAACCTTGTGAAATAGTTTGGCTTGGTCAGGCAAAATAAACTCTATTTGACCATTTTGCCCAATAAAGACGCTAATATTTAGGTCCCTAATTTTACATAGCCACAAAATAACTTTTCAAATATCTAGATAGCCCAGCGCATGATGTTCTTCCTTATATTTCTTTGATGTAATCAGTTTTTTTACTGTTTTCTCCCATTTCTTATATCTTTTTTACAGCTTTTTAAAGATACATTAAACTTTGACTCGCCTGTTAAAAAGATACATTAAACTTTGACTCGCCCGTGTGTCACCGGGGCCCTCACGGGAAGCAAAGAATAGTGACACTGCACCCTACCAGGCATGTCGTAAGAGGCGACTAAGGGTAGGGTTGGGCTTGAGGTTGGCTACCTCATCATGTAAAAACCATAGCCACAAAAACTAACCTACCATGGATAAGTCAAAAAGAGAAGCGAGTAAAATCCAGCCAACCAAGAAGAGGGGAGTCTCTTCGAATAAAAGTATGACACGGTGTGGAGAAAACCGTAAGGAGTCTGGATCGTTGACGTACCTCCTCTCAGCTAGGAAAACCTGCAGAATTGGCACCTGGAATGTTAGAACTCTCTATGATATAGGGAGAGGGGCATAGGAATAAAGGAAGGCCAAAAAACACATGGAGAAGAGAGCTGGAGAATAAAGTTAGAAAGATGGGGAGGACATGGGGAGAGCTCCATGCAATGGCGAAGGATAGTACGACTTGACGTGAGTTGGTTTAGGGCCTATGCTCCATTGGGGGATAGAAAGGCAGAAGAAGCAGAAGAAGAAACTTTGACTCTTTGTGATTCTTATGTTCTGCGCAATGGTTAGTTCGGGGTCTGGTAAGGTATTTAAAAAATAGTTTATAACAGTATTTGCTGTTTATAAGCTGCCTAATTTATGTGTTACGCTAGGGGGCAAGACTTAATATATTATGCCGTTATACTCCTGGCATTCCCCGCGTTATCATTTGGGGGTGGGGGGAATTATATACTATTTAGAAACGCATAGTTATCAGAAGGCCCTTCAGCACTTTGACATTCAGAGTCTTTGTAATTACTGAGTTGAACTGTTCAAATTGCACAAACGGCTACTTTAGAGTTCAACCAGTTAATTGACAGTTCGTTTATATCTAGGTCTTAGCTTTCACTTCAACTAATAAAAACGCTCCTTATATGACGTTGAGTGCTTCTTTTAACAGAAAAGCGCCATCTGATAACTTTGCGATTCTTTGGAACTGTATATTTTGAATGAGCAAGCAGTGTTATAATTGCGTCCAGGAAAAAAAATTTAAAAAGAAGAAAAGAAACATAAGAGAAGAAGAAATAAAGGATAATGAGTAATAAGACTTGAAATAAGGTGAGGAGAAGGTGGGAGAGTAGGAAGGAGAAATATATGGAGGAGAAGGAGGAAAAGAAGAAACCAAAAGAAGGAAAGAAAGAACAACGTAAACAGACCATCACAAAAAAAAAAAAAAGTAAGCTAGAATACCAACAAAATCAAGCAGAATATATACGCCTGTCTCTGATATTGTGAAGGAGAATGTGTACTTGGCACAGTTCCATCGGTCACACTTACACACACTACGATAGCTTCCTTCAAACGCATATTTTAGTATTTCCCTCACCCCCTCTTCGCCACCCTTCCACTACTCATCAGTCTGTATTATGCTTCGGTGTTCATGAGTTACCATTTCTTGACATTCTTGTGAGCAGCCTGTCAGTACTGACTGCTTCAAAGTAAGCCCACAATGTACTGTCCACTGTCTAGAGTCTACTGCATCACTCTCTCAGTGCGCTGTCTGGCTTCCCGTAGCATTTCTCTAACGCCTCTATAAAGCTACTTCTTGAGGCTTGAAGTAATCTTGTCATGTTCCTATTTAGTCTGCAGTCATGTCAAGGTTGTGATTCTTATCGATCTGTGATGTTCTTGTTTTTTAATTGTCAGTTACTTCATTCACAGTAATACAAGAAAATATCTGGTTGAGTAGATAGTGGATTGGTTTGGTATGATGGAAACTCGGATCTCTCCTAAATGCCCTAAATGCTTGATGTAGGTTGTGTGTATGTGTCGAAAGCAACCGTTTACGAGCTAAACCAGCACAGTCTGCGGCGACTGCACTGGCCTCTGACTCATTAAACCCCATCTCACGACCTTTTGTTCTAAACCGTATTAAAAGCAGTAATATTGACCGTAAAGAACAATACAGTATAAGCTCTTTAAAAATGCCTTGCGTCCTAATGTGCAATGGGGTGAGTGTTATAAGTTATATACGTGATGAATAGTTGAGTCCTTTACCTTGCGTTGTGAATTTGACTGGTCATTTTTTAAGTGCGATTGTGGACGGAGGGGTTGGAAAAGGGGGGGGGGGAAATTGGCGTGATGGGATCTTGACATATACTTAAGAGGGAGTGGAGGGGGTGCTTGTAGTATACTCAAGGGGAGCGTGAGAGTCTCTCCATATGTTAATAAAATGGGGCGCAGGTTTTATAAACCAACGCCGCCTCTAATTGTGCCTAACAACTGAATGACCCACTTTTTGAAAGGAGTCCCTCGGAAACTGGTTACTGGAAGCAGTCTGTATTATTTCTTCCATGTGTTGCATCGTGTGACATTTTAATGTGCTTACGAAGTTCTGTGTTCTAAATGTATTTGTATTACAAATCGACAAGCGGATATTGTAAAGTGGATATACACGATATTGCTTTCATACTGACTGTGCATAAATAGTGCAACTACACTTCACAAATATGGTCAAGATATTTCGGAGCTCTCGGTAAGTGGATGAAAATAATACTTAATTTACTAACTAACGGAACCTCTCACAGCAAGTCACTCTTTGCAGCTTTACTAATTGTTGACTAACAGTATAAATATATGTTGTAGTAGTACAAAATATTATTTATCATCAACCATTTGTCTTATGCTTCGCGAACACTTGCTGTATGGCAGAAAATGTTGGTTGTTCATCGACTTCTTATGCATATTTGCAGTTGTACGGTCTGTGTTAATTTTTGTAAATTGGCTTCTGCTTCGCGAACACTGGCTGTAAACTCTGACAGAAACTTCTGGTTGTTCATCTACTTATTATGCCTATTTGCAGTTGTACGGCCTGTGTTAATTTTTGTAAACTGTTTTCTGCTTCACGAACACTGGCTGTAAACTCTGGCAGAAATTTCTAATTGCTCATCTAATTCTGGGCTTTAGTCTTGTTCCAGACACTGTTTTGAACGAGATCCGGGGAATTTTTGTGTTTGATATGTGTATGTTGCACAGTATTTGCAGTTATATGGTCTTTTTTAAGTTGCTTTAATTACCGTTAAAATATACCATTCTTGATACTTATACGCGTTGTTGCATGCAGTATTCAGAAATATGTGTGATGTATTTTTAAACAGTTACTAAAAAATTCGCAATGATAAGGAATTGATTTCATCCAACAAGATGAAACTGGACAAATTTGTTTGTGCTGTTTGTACCTTGAGGATAAATATCTAGTAGTGCTAGAAGTACTGTTAAGAAAACTGCTCTGGGTGAAAAGTTATTGCACATATCAATTTCACATTGACTGTGCTTGTTTATAATTATTAAATAACTGTATAATTATGTGCTGTAGTAGTCTACTAATAGTAATAATAACCATCAATCATTTATATTTATGTTATATATGACATGTCAATGTTTCACAGCAGTATTTTTATGCGCTAAGTACAAATGTCACCCCACCCCCTGGCTTCTCTGATGCAACAATACCCTCTCAGAATCAAAGAGTTAGCACTGATATTTCTTTACTTTTGCTGGAATTAACTTTCAGTTTATATCCAAACGTTATTGATGTTTATGTTCATGTTGACTGTAGCAAAAGCATTTTTGTTTGTCTGTAAGAGCCTTTATTGTTATATTTAAATAGCACACTTAATTACCTTAAAAATGACGCATAGTTTTATAAAATAAGTCGAAAATTAATGAAACTATAGTTTAATTTGTGTAGACATCTCCTCGATAAAAACTGTGGACACAGAGGGACTCCATTCTTGCACAAGAACAGAAATTCCCGTTGACCTGTTTGGCCTATAAAAAGAGAAGGCCGTGTACTAACCCAAGGAGAGCGCGACCTGGAAGGAGTCTGAAGACCACCGATGTGAACCTACAACGACCATAGAATATCCAGTTAAACTAACAAAATCCAGCTAGACAGAGAAAGAGCCACTCCCAGAGATTAATGGAGGCGCTCGAATGATGAAGAAGAAGATGATGATTTTTTGTTGTTAACAGCATCATTTTACCCTAAAAAAAAATATATTTTATTGCAATCTTTCTGTGTCAATTGTGACAAAATAGCGAATTCTTAAAAGCTATGTAAACCCCATATTGATATACGGAAGTAAATCAGTGAATAGACGAATTATGAGAATACCGTGGACATATAAAAAGAGTAATGAAGAAGTCTTGAAAGAATCTGACTCACGAAGAGAGAGAGAGAGAGAGAGAGAGAGAGAGAGAGAGAGAGAGAGAGAGAGAAAGAAAGAGAGAGAGAGAGAGAGAGAGAGAGAGAGAGAGAGAGAGAGAGAGAGAACTGATTGCAAACATCAGAAAGAGAAAATTTACAGTTTTAAGTCATGTGATGAGAAGGAGAAAACTTCAGTACATATTGATTGTAGGAAAGTTAGAGGGCAGGAGAGGCAGAGGGAGACCGAGAAAATAGATGCTGGACAGTTTGACATCATAGCATGAAGGATCATCTGTGTCAGAGTTTACTAAAAGTACACGAGACAGAAGGTTGTAGATAGACATGACTATCAAAGCCACACGGCACGGACTTCGAGAGGAAGAATAAATATTAACCGGTATCTTCCGGTGTCAAAGCAAGAATTCAATCAGTCGTTACCGCATATTTGTTTTAGCCCGCGGTTCCCGGGATTTAAATTTAACCCGATTTTAAATGTTATGATTGGGGGGTTGATTTCCGGGCACGTTTTTGCATCACGTCTGCAGATCCCGCCTTACGCCCCCCATCCCCTACCCACCTTTTTAATCAGTTTTTAATGGGTTACAGTGAATCAAAAAACCCAGTCTGGTGAGAATTTGTTCCCTAGATTTTTT